>JXCR01092823.1:196866-279060 GCA_002079205.1 Phalaenopsis hybrid cultivar | reverse complement strand
AATAATTTTTTTTGTCATGTTTCAAAATTGGAAGGCTCATAATATGCTACAAACTTTGCTACTATGATAAAAAAATTTACAAAAGTCAATTAGTACTCTTACAAGAAATGGTTCCTTTGGCAAAAAAATAGATATAACTTAATGTGAATTTTCCATTGCTTTTATATGCAATAAAATTTGAATTAGAATTTTTAATGAGCTCCAGTTGATATGATTTTTCTATATGTAAGCATGTAATTTTTTACTCTTTGTAAATATCTCATAACCTATTTAGCTACTCTCTAATAATTTATTCTAGGATTACTCAAGTATCTACTTAGCAATTTAATAATAAATATTATATATAAATGTGTATAAGCATGAGCATACATTAGACTCCCAATAGTTGATGCATATAGAATCTTTTATATCTCTTTAACTTAAAGATTATTTTTAGGACACTAATTGAGAATTAATCTATTTCCTTTAGCAATAAGGGTGTCAAATAGTTTATAATTCTGCATTCTAAATATTTTAAATAAGTTTTTGATATAACTCTTCGTGATATTCAAAGCAAACTGTGAGAACAATCACTGTATCTTATTATTCTTAATACAAACGATGCTTCACCAAGAACTTTCATTTCAAATTTGTTTGATAAAATTCTTTTGGTTTAATGAAGTAGACTTATATTATTCCTAGTTAGGAATATTTCATCCATATATAAAATACGAATGATATACTTACGCCCACTAAACTTATGATATGCATAATCATCAACTACATTCATTTCAAAATTAAATGAGACAATTACATTAAGTGTAGGTTATCATAATAAGATAAAGAGCCAATATGAATAATATTTCACTTTAGATAAAAACTAGATTTCCAATTTCAAATAAATAAGTGTATTCAGATTTATTTTAATTAGAAAAAAATATTAAATTCCTTCTAAATGATGATAAAACCAAGTATCTTTCAAATTGAAATAATGTTCAACCCTTAATAATAACATAAAATTTCATATAGTTTCAACATCCACCATTTTTTCATCACCGACATAGATAAATCTCTTAGCATCATTCAGCTTTCGATAATTTAGACAATCATGCATAGACACACTTATATGAGAGTAGCACTAGAATTTATCGGCCAAGTATGCATTGGTATTGAAGCTAAATTAATCTCAAAACAAAATAAAGTGAAAATTGTACTTTTTTAACACATCGTACATTGTATTTAGTACAATCCTTTATAATATGTTCAAGAATGCTACAAGTGGAATAAGATGATTCTTTATCTTTCTTATCCTTCTTTATTTTCTTAATCATATTTTGAAAGGCACTTGTCAATTATGCATTGTTAATATTTACTTACTATAATCATTCTTTCTCTTATACACAGTAATAAATGACTCCAATGAGAGATCATTTGTTATTTTGGCAATCTTAACTGATTTTCAATTGACCAAATTGTGTCGGAAGTTATATCAAAATTAAATGAAAGAGTAAATCATCATATAATTTTAGTTTTAATATCCTTAGTTTTGAAACATTATGAGACATCTTCATGATGTATGCCCTTATATTTCTTTCTCTTCTATACCTCATTGAAAACAATTTTACAAGAAGTGTGTTTTTTTTAGTTTTATCATATTTAGCAAAATGTTTTTCAATTTCCACTGAAAATTTCATAGCAACAATAATTTTTTAGACACAACTCCTTTAAAGGCTTCTTCAATACCACACTTTATGATTATAAGACTCATGTTATTCCAATAGTCACACTTCTCAAAGTCTATTTTATCCTCAATTGAACTCTTATCAGTAAGTTCAACAGATTGTTCAATTCTTAGTGCAAGATCAAAATCCATACAGTTGAGAACAATCATGACTTTCTTTTTTCAGTCATTGAAGTTGGTTTTATTTAACATAAGAATAGAATTGACAGTACTAGACGTAGTAGGTATAGTATGAGTGGATGCAATAATTGAAAAAAAAAAAATTAAACAAAATAATTATAGTGAATCTCATCCCAAGATATCTGATACAACATTAATTTTTAGTCTTTAAATAAAAAATTTAACTTGATATAGTAATCAAATACTGATAATAATTCATGATAAATAAGAATTCTATCTTTGGGTTGAATTATTATTTACATGAAATAATTTTATAATTCTCCCATATTTATTACCAGAAATTTAGATATAATTTAATCAAATATTTAACTTCATTTGGGCGGATTAGTGTTTGCGTAAGTTATATCTATAATGTCATCTCAAAATCTTAAAATAAATTAATTTATAAAAAAAATACTTCTATAACATTTTGTATCAATTAACTCATTTAGAAATATATAAGAAATAAACCTTAATCTCTGCTACTACTTGTTAGGAAGCACTTAAATGAATCAAAAGATGGAACTATAGGCTGAAGATGTCAAGTTAACTAATACAAATAAATAAAAAAATGGGACAACAAACCTTGATCCATTAGAAGAATAAGATTTTGGGTTATTATTATTTCAATCCAATATGATTTTTTCTTGAGAAGAATCTATATATTCTTCTCATGATGGGGATGTCAAAGAGAATGGGAATAAAAAAATTTCATTATGTGGAACTGGGACCATAACCATATTTAAGATAAATAACACAATTAAAAGAATGCGCCCTTTCTAAAATATCACATCTTATCGAAAAGTATGCATCAAATTTATATATTAGCCCATCATAAAATTAGAAATATGAAATAAGGTTTCTTCGCAAAATTAAATCATATTTTACTTTATTCCAAAACCTTTGTTACCTTAATCCTAACGAAATCATTTAAAAGGATTTAACTTTTAAAATTGCATACAATCCAAGTAAAATTATATAAGGCCACATATTTGATTATTTTGTCCAACAATAGTGACTAGGAAGGCCTGTTTGTGGTTGACAAATGCTAGACACTAATCATGTGTAGGTATTAGCTATAATCAATAACAAATATCAAAATTTTGACTATTAAATATTTGTTCAACTATTAGCTTAATAAAAGTTAAGAAATTATGACTAGGAAGATTGACATCATAAATTAATGGTTAACAAATATCAAATATTATTCATTAATTACATAATGGATGGTAAAAAAAAGACATTATAAATTAGGTAATATGTAGTAGTAAGCTTGATTATTTACACAATAGAAAGAAGACTGAGCAACTGAGAATGTTAGCATCAGATTTTGATCGTTGATAGAAGTAGAATGTGAGATATCGATAACTGGTGAGCAATGGTATATTGAGAAAAGCAAAAGTCAATACACAATCACTTATTATGCATTTTGATGCAAGAAATGATAATAATCTTTCAAAACTATTCAAAACGACCATAAACACTTCATGTAGCACCAATAGACTAGAATTTGAAGTTGAAATATTAAAAAGATACTTAAAATGAGTTTGAAATGACAAGCCATCATGCTATGAAAGTTTGTTTATTTGTTCCAGGTTATTACTGAAATTTTTGTACAACATTATAAATATAATGGCATGTAGTAATAAGTATATGAATTTTAATGTAACCATAAGCTAGATCAGTCTAATCCAAATTTGGCTCAATAAAATTTATTTAGGGTTGAGCCTAGCTCGCTAGTCAATTCGATTACTTAAAATTGAGCTCAAAGCTAATCCAATATCTAGCATTCATCGATCCCTAAGCTAATCTCATATGTTTTACACATACATGTGCATTATCATATTTGGATTCAATTTCTTGTTAAATCAAACTTATTTAAAACTAATCATCTGCAAATTAAGAGATGAAATTTTATTTCTGAAATTATTTAAATTTAAAAAATCATCAAATATTTTCCTTAATTTATATCATACATTTTATATTAATGCAGTTATACAAATATAATTGAAGAAAAACTAATTATCTGGATCAACACAGATGCTTATCATGCTACTACGACAGAAAAAAATCTTACTTTAGATGCCTTAATAAAAACCTCAAAATCTAACCGTTGAATAGTTATTTACACGTGTCTAACATCCACCGCGGTCGTACCAAAAACTGTACAAACCTGTAACACTATGATTCCACTCCCTTCATCCGCCTCCAAAATACCTAAAGAAGCTGGACACAGATCTCTGTTAACTATAAACAAAACCCTTCAAATTCCGAGCTCGAATCCCTTCCCCATTTCTTCTCGTAGAAAAAACCTCCGTTTGTTCAGCGAAAAGATCCCAGCTTTCGCCGGCGATGTCCTATCAACAGCAGATGTTCTCTCCGCCGCCGCCGGCTAACGCGTACCCCTCGCAGTATCATTCAAAAGACAGTTGGGGATCCATCGGGCCGGTGATCGGAGTGCTCGCAGTGATAACTGTTCTCGGAATCATCGCTGGAGTTATCGGCCGCCTCTGCTCCGGCAGGAGGATTGTAGGGTTAGGGCAGTACGATTTTCAGGGATGGATTGAGAGGAAGTGCGCCTCCTGCATCGACGGCGGAACTGGCTCGACTGCTCCGGCACCGGTGACTGCTTCGGCAGCTTCCGCGGCGGCGACGGAAGAAATCGTTCGTCAGAGATCTGAAGCACAGCCGGAGGCGAAGCATTCGCCACTGAACTAAGCGTCGCCTTTTTTTTTTCTTTTTTTTTCTTTAGTGTGAAAGAGAGGGAAAAAAATTCCTTTTGTTATAAAATAATATTTATTGTAATTTCTTGTATTTCTTTCTTTTATATTTTATTTTAAAAATGGGTTCCTGTTTATATAGAAGCCCGAACGCGGTCGATTCACTGCATCCCATGATTTGGTCTGGTCTGATATTACAACCTTCACCCCCAACTCCTATATATTTATATATCTAACACCAAAATTTATTTTTTATATTTAATAACCAAAAATATAATTTTACATATAAAATATCACAATTTTAACTATTAAAAATGATGGGATATTTAATTAAGATGATATATATTTAGAAAATAAAATTTAGATGTTAAGATGTAAATACATAGGAATTAAGTTATATGAATATAGATTTTTTTTTTCTCTGATGTTTTTATTTTTTTATATTATTCATTTTGGTAATTTACATGCATACAAATTAATTTTTTTTTGATTTACTTATCAATCAAAAAAAATTTTCTCACTATATCCTTACAATGCAAATTTTTCATATCATATAAAAATATATTTATTTTAATTTTTAAGAAGTGAAATATTTTTTCTATGCATAGATAAGGTATAATGTGTAAAAATTAAAGATATGATCCCATGCAATTTGATTACAATTACAAAAATATTACTTGTCAATATGTAAAAATATATATTATTCTTTTTGTATTTACTTATCAATTACAAAAACCATTTGATTAAGGTCTCCCCTCTCAGACAAAGGTATTGAACCTCAACCCTAATCCAAACTTATTTTGATTCTCCATTTGTAATGACTTGATTTCATGCTTGATTAGCCGTATAGATGTGTTCGTCTTGAGTAGATGAAGGTTTAGAAACAAAACTCATGCGATTTGGTTGAGTCTAGCTCGAGATCTTAAGGTTTTAGTATGAACAACTTACGGGTTAAGTCACTTGGGGACGATAATCAAGAGTCATCCGATCTCGCGTGTATCCAATCAACAGAGGAGATAAAGCCGGACGAGCGGATGGTGCCTGAACCGCGGGTCGAGTGGCAGTTGTAGTTGATGGCGGCGCCGAATGAGAGCGCGTCGCGTGTGAGTTCGGAGCCGCCGTAGGATGAGTTGGCATCTCGCTGGATAAATAGAAAATAAGGATTTTTAAATTATTTTAAATGCCTAAACTTAAAAAATTCATATCTTTCTCTAGAAAAATCATAAAATTAAAAGAAAAATATCCTCTTGCTCAGTGAATAGAGGGGAATAATGTGGACAGAAAATAAAAATTATTTTCTTACCCCTTTATTTTTAATGATTTAAATACACTCTGTGGTCTTTTAATTCTCCAAGACTAAACATTGTCCACCATGGCTTGAAATTTTAAGGGTTTGTTCCTCATGACAGAGGCTATGTTTTCTGATTTTTCCAAGGTCAGAAGACATTCATATGCTCCTTTCCCTAATTTTCAAGTTAGAATGACCTTTTTGGCTTATTATAATTATATAAATCAAAATATTACATGGAAAATTATGGGAATAATTTTAGTAGGTTTCCTGCGGTTAGAGAAATCTAGAAAAAATGTTGTGATGTTTTGAATAATCTTCCTATGTTTAATTAAATGCATATACTTTATGTTAATTTATGTAAATTAAATACTTATAAAAAATTGACAAAATCACTTCCACATTGTTCTTAAAAATCATGTTTACTCATTGAAAAAATTTGAAAATTATTTGAATAAGTTTAAGCATCAAAGTTGATTTTCAAAGAAACCTTGTATTTTTGTATAAAAATAATTATAATAAATTAAATACACTTGGGAAAATTATGAAAAGTGGTTTTCTGAGTTCCTTGTGATCAGGGGCACTTAGGAAAAAATAAAATTTATTTTTGGTAAAATACTTGATTGTTGAGCCTTCTTTTAAATTTAAAATAATTAAAATAATTAAAAATCCCAAAAACACTAAAATACTTCAAAATATGCCAAATTGCTCCTTTATCACTTGGAACCCATTGAAATTTTTTTGCTAATTTTCCATGAATTAAAAATAATTTTTCAAGCCTTAAAAGTGAATTTTCCTTGTTCTCTCATTAAAATATTTAAGTGGAAGCTTGAGATCTTCAAAATAGTTCAGGGTCATACCCCGAGCACTTTGAAATCTTTTGAATTTTTTGAAGGACAATGTGAACTTGTCATAGTTTGTTCCAAAATTATCCACTAGGATCTTCCAAGACTCAATAAAATCATAGCCTGGCGTTAGGTAGCTAAACATTCATCTACTCTTGCAATTTAAGTTCCTTGCAATATTATATACATGCCTTGCAAGTACTGACTTTTCAGGTTGTGGAATGAGAAGACTCGTCAGGTACGCTTTTACAGCTTACAATACCGTCTTTTATTGTAATTCCCAGACTGTATTTTTATACTTACATAACTTGCATGTTAAACAACAATGTCACACTGCATGAAAACTAAAATTGGTAGGATAGTTGTAAAACCAAAACCAAAACTAAAATTAACCAATATAAAATTTACCGTCACAATATTCAAAATATAAAACAGCTCAAAGTTTAATCACAAACATCACAAAACAACAATTGCAACTAAATTAAGATGTTTTTATCGGATGATCGGGAATCCCTTGGAGGAGGTAACCTACGGTTACTAACGAGATTTCCCACTGTCTAAATGAAAGTATGGAGCTCATTGAGTTGAGTTTAGTGAATTCATTTAGATTAAGTGAATCAAATAGAAAATAAAGGTACCGGAATGAGAGAACCGTAGGATCTTAACCGATGTTGCTCTAATCAACTTTAATATGCCTCATAATATTTAAATGACCATAACCGTAGGGACATCAGATTTGACATTATAACCTAACACATTAGAAAACTTAGACTCAGCACGACGAGGAGCTTGGAGCTAGCATCGTGGGCAGCATGGTCATCTTCAACAGCAAGAGGATCTACAATAGGATATCTTTCCTTAAAATTAAATAACAAGCCATAGGACTTCGAGGTTGTCTGCTAGTGCTACATAAATTCTTAACTGATCTTTAGGCTTTTGTATTGCTCTATTGTATAATATAAGCCCTAACTCGCCTTAGGATTCCAAGATTATCGTTTATCATGACCTAAAGGCTATTTGTGTGATTGTTTCACATAAATGTAAGTCCTAAAAAAAATAAAATTGACAGGATGAAACATTTAAATAATTTTTCCTCAAAATTGAAGCCAAACCATAGGATAGACTGCGAAGTCACCGAGGTTCTCCTCCTGATCTATGACATCCCCTAGTTCTTCCTCCTTTGGTCTCTATAAGAAAATGTTCCAAATTGAGTCATTCCCCTTTCACACCTCTTTGTCCAATCTCGTTGAAAAATCCTATGCTGTTGACCTCTTTGAAGATAATATTTCTTGATTTTTATTGAGAGTTTTCTTAGGTGATTTCGGTTATCTAATATGTAATTAGCTATAGGAGCATGCCATTATAGGAAGCTTTTTCGAACCCAGCTTAAGATAAACCCAATTTAATTCTTCATATTAAATAGGAGAATTTGTCGGCAAATAAAATAGTTTTGCAGAACAAAAGGATATCATATATTTCTTTGTTTATTTGATCGAGCCTCACACTCAAATCATGTGTTTATCTTTCGGGGTAGATATAAGGTTTGAGATATAAGATTTAATTTTATAACTATATATAAATGTAAATTAAATGTCTTTCCAAAGTGGGCAATAGGATTTTGATTCCGGCGGCTGACAGTTTACGACGGGCAACTCCACACCCAAAATAGTGTCGACCAATGCGTTACAAGCTGAATACATGATGAAGAATCAAAAGATAATGTGCTAGATATATTCTGAAAAATCATATGCTCAGTACATATCATATATTGAACACATCTGAAACATTTCATATCATATCTGCTATTCTGACGCAGTACAAAAAGTGGCAAGAAGCATCTATCTGTCCTCTGTGGCGAGCTCCTAATCAAGGTGACTTATTATGCCACGTTCATGAACAAGAATTCCTTTCACGTGTACTTAGAGGTAAAACCATCTCATAGCTTGTACATATGCAGCTCTTCCAAATTTGGGTCCGGAAGGAATCCTTATAGTATTTTACTATCATCCATTTTTCTCTGTCACAGAAACTCTGTGGTGTCATACTCCTGGGATGCAGTTCTTTGCAGATATGCTCCATTTCCCTTTAGAATTAGTGTTGAACCCACTGACAGCGGATTGATGGATCCTTTGAATTCTCTAGGGCCAAAAATATCGATTTCCTTTCCAAAAAAAATATTACTTTGACTAAAGAAGAACACCGTACAGAAGGGCCTTGCAAAATCATGGTGATTGATATGTGGAGGAATATAGTCCCCTTCATCATAAATGTTGATTATACAACTATTCAAAATGCATTTTGTCGGTAGTATGCTCCACCTAACCATCCTTTTAATCATTCTTTTTATCTCAGAAGGCAGATGATCCACCTCGTCGTATCTCAGGATACCTGAAGGGTTCCCTAGCCTATCTTTGACAAAGTTGTAGCACCAATCACACTGAATGATTATCCTGCTTTTCCTGCACATCCATTTCTACGGCTCTGAGTAAGTCTTTTTCATTAACAGACCGACTCGACCTCAGTCTCTTAAGTCAAAAATGCAGTCAAGAGTTCTTCTTTCATCATTTTTGGAGAAAACTTCTATATACAGCTCTAGGCATTCGAAGAAGTTGACAAATTTCCCTTAGATTTCATAGGATTCAAATTCTCTCTTTTTGACTCTGTTCATTCTTTCTATTTCTGCCATAGGAATCCTTTGCGGTCATCGGGAGTGCTGATACACCTAAAATATATAATATTTTGTACACTTTTTTATACTTATTTTTTGAGATATTGCGCTTTAATGAAAGGTATTTGTGTTTTTTTTTCTTTCAGTTACAATCAAATAGATGAAAAAAATGTTAAAAGGAGTGAGAAAGGATCAAATCTTGAGAAAAAATGAAGAAGGTGCAAAAATGAATTGAGGCGCCTAAGCGCCCAGTACTGGAGCTTATGCGCCAGTTACTTAGAGAGGGTCGTACCTAAGTGTCAGGTACCCCGCACTTAAAAGCTAGAAGTAGTTATTTCATGATTCATTAAATTTGGATGACTTTTTGAAGAGGTTTTTGAAGCATCCCTTGGTAAAAACGTAGGAAATAGTTCATGGACACAAAAATTCATTCAACTGGCTTTTGAGAGGAGGCAACTTCTAAAAAATTCATTGAATGGAGACACATCTTGAAGGGACACCAAGGTAACTCTTGTTTTTTTATTAAAGAAGACTTGGATCATCAAGAGAAGGGGGCCAATCAACATACAATAGCCATTAATCATCCTAACAACTGCCACCGCCACTATCGACCACCTTTTTATTTTTTTTAGCTTTAGTTTGTATTGTGAGTGAAGAAAGAGAATTAAAAGGAACTTCAAGACATTTTAGGCAGAAGATTCAAGATAAGTGTTTATCTTTATGACTACATTTGGTTTTAGTTTTGATTGCTTGTTTGTGTGCATGATTTCTACTTTTAAACTCAAGTGTGGTTATTTTTTCTTCAGAAATTATAAGTATTTTCTTTATCTTTTTTTTTTAAATGATAAGTAATTAAGTATTGAAAGGAAGTTGTGTGAAGTATTAGACTTCATTGTTGGAGGAAGTTGTGCGATTTGAAACCTTGTACTTCATTTACTTCTTGATTTAGCCAATTGAGATGTTAATACCTATTGTGAGAACATGTAAGATCAGAGATGGTATTGTCTCAGTCAACAAATGGTAAGAATCACATTTGATTTCATGGCTGAGAATGTAGTTAATAAGGTTGAGTGAAATAAAATAGGAAAATAAACTTTCAAGGTTATAGAATTAAAGGACTTTAGAGAGACAAGCTAAAGCCCCCAATTAGATTTATAGTTTTAGGTTTGAATACGAGATGTTAGCTCTTAGGTGGAGGGAGAAGAAGGAACTCTAGAGTGAGAGCTAGTACCTTCCCTACCTAACCTGTCTTCAAAACTAATCAAACTATAGATTAGCCAATATTCTTTATAGCATCTCTAGTAAGGGTAAAAAATATTATTGCTCTTATTTGGCACAACACAATTAGAATACATCTACAACAAAATTTATATACTTGTTACAGATTCATGATAAGGAAAAAAATATTCTATTTATATTGCCTTCATCGTACAAGTACTTTGATAAGTTAATTAATTTCTTACTTTATTTTCAATTATCCAAAAAAATTATAAAAAAAGAATCAAATTTCATTTATATTATAGCATCTCTAGTTTAATTAAGAATATTTTGCTAAGTAGAATTTTGTTATCTCCTTTTATTTTGTGGAGTGCCTATTGTCCTATTTTTTCTGTGAGTTCGATATTCGTGGCTTAATCAAAAAGTCCTATATTACGTGATAACAGCACGTATACTTGCGTAGTATCCCATATTCAAATAATATAACTTTATTCTTATTTGCTTCATAGTGAAGAATTTACTTAGCTTTTGCATGGGATCAAGTTTTTGGAACTGTTGCAAAGTAAGAATTATTTTTAAGGAAATTAAGCATATAATCACATACATCACAATAAACATCTATATAGAATGTTTGTAATTGTTTATGAATAAATCTAAGTGTTTGTTTGTGTGAAAGTTATTTTATGTTGAATCAAATTAGTTAAAAATGTTGAATCTTGAGTAAGAGGAGAGTTGAAAGGGAAGAAAATAGTTATATAAGAGTTATGAGACCATGTAGGGTTGGTACACTTTGGCTAGATGTGCATTTCTCTTTTAAACGATAAAAATCAAAATTTGTGCACTGGCACCTAAGCGCCAAGACCCCGCACTTAAGAGCTGCCCAAACCGAGATATGGTAAGCACCGAATTATTCGTGTTTAAGCATTAGTTCACGTAAACCGGTTTGCGAATGATTTTAAGTGATGTTTCGGTCTGAAATCTCCATTTTCGCACCTCAACTTTTTCTCCTTCCTCAAGCTATCATGATTTTGAAGTTAGAACACACCCTATTTTTAATTTTTATTGGTGAATTAGAGCGAAAATTGCTAGATTTGATCTTTTTGAGGTAAGAGCTTCACTTCTATGTAAAAATTTTTTATTTTGACCATGTATTTTGAGCACATTCTTGATCTACCCAAAAATCACTATTCATGGTGAAAATTTGAGAAAAATCTATGGAAAATACATCGATTTGGTAGTTTAAGATTTTAGGAGTTAAGTTTAGTGATTTAAAGTTGACTTTAGAATTTATTGTGAATTTTGTATATTTTTTTAGAAATGGTACCAAGAATGAAGAGGACCAAAGGAAAGGCCCAATTTGATTCAAGCAAGTTTGTGAGTGCTAGAGCTTAGAATCGATATAGTGATGCACTACAATCAAGAAAGTTGATTTTTGAGTGTTTTTTTTAAATTCCAGGAGGAGCTGTAGGGGATCTGATTGTTCACCGCCACTGGGAGCGGCTCTGTTGTTTTTCTACTGTAGCAGTGATTTATGTTGTACGAATCTCCCCAAAGCTGAAGTAGAAGGAGTCATGGTTAGAGGAAAGATAATGCCTTTTTCATCTGAGGTAATAAATCAGTATTATCTATTGCCCCCCGAGTACTTTATGTTTTTGTTTGAACTATAGTCCAAATGAGGAGGCATTAGACGAGATCATTTCATCGCTGACTGGAGTAAGAGGATTATTGAAGAAAACCAATGAGAGGAGAGTCAACTTCCCTAGTGACATTATTTTATTTCTGCTCGTCTGTTGCCTACCAATCATCTTAGTGAAGTGACCTGTGATCCAGCAACTTTGAACTATTGTATTCAACAGTTCAAGCCCATCGACAATGGAGCTTTGATTTATAGTGTTATTACCAGTTCTGTTATTTCTACTACTCTGCAGGTTTGGGATTTGCATCATTGATCTTTTCTTTATGCGAGCAGGCTGGAATTAGATTTGATAGCTAGGAGGAGAAATTGCAACCACCCAAGGCTATTACTAGTGTGAATGTGAAATCTTATTCACATCACTCAATTTTTGGCTAAAGGGGTGGATTTTATAGTAGTTCTGCTTCTTTGACATCTCAAGATTCCACTTCACTTGCTTCTACATCATAAGGTCAGACTTCTAGATTTGATTCTCAGTTACAACTATTGCAAAGGATTCTGAACAATGACTACACTGCGAATAAGGTATTAAATTTAGAAAATCTTGCAGAACATATGGATGGATACATGAGGAGACATAGTGATTATGAGGAAGAATACAACTTAGCTATGGAAAACCTCAGGAGAGGTAACCAAGATGTTGTTTTCCCTCAATATCTAAGATATCCATCATATGAGCCTGAAACTCCTTGGCGTATCTGTGAGAGTGATGCCGAAGATGAATATGATTAAACTAGATTCTATAGTTTAGTTTGATTTTTAATTTATTGTGTGAACTATTTGTGGTGCAGTTATATTGTACTTTTGCTGTGTTTTGTGTTGTATTTGTTGAGACTGTTTGTTTTGTTTATGTTTTTCTTTGTTAGACACTGCTGTAATGTATTTTTGTTTTTGTTGTAGTAATTGTGTTAACTGTGTTGTTTAGTATTTTTAGTTATTTAGTATTGAATTTAAATCTAATCTTAGGAAGGTTTAGAATATTGCTAACTTTAACTTAAAAACTTCATGCTTTAAATTTTTAATTTACTACCAGATATTTTCTTTATACTGCAATTGTGTATGTATGTTAGTGTGTTTATTTGTTTTTATGATATCCTCCACTACATAGAATTTTAATGAATCTCCATATGTTAAGTAAGTTAAAATTTTATCAATTTAAATTTTATTCCTATTTTTAATTTTTGTACTTGCATATTTAGGATATAAAAATTCCTGTTAGCATGTTATTTTTAGTTTTCATTCTTGCCAATATTTATATGTGCTGTTAAAATGTTTTATTCTATTAAAAATTTAAGTTTTGGGGAGGGATGAAAAGTTTTCTAAAAGACTTAAAATTTATTTGTTCTCAAATATATTAAATAAATTTGATTTTGATTTAAGAAAAATTTATCATGTATATGAAGTTATATTAGGGAACTAAAATTTTGAGTATATAAATGAGTAAGAGAATTTAGTAAAGGAAATATATCAACTCTTTGCTTTAGGAAAGGAAGTGTGGAATTCAAAATCACTAAAGACCTATTCAGATATAGTAATCCTTGTTTGATAAGAAAAAGAAAAAAAATAAAAAAGAGAAAAAGAAAGAGAAAATAAAAAGAAAAAGAAAAGAGAAATTGAAAAAGGAAGGAGAAGTTTGATGAATAGTGCCTAATAAAAAATTGGTTTCACATCTGACCTTTTTAAAGTATAAGACTTAAGAAACTCTTAAGTTTAAGGAAATAATATAGTAAGTAAATTATGCTTAACAAAAAATTTTAAGTGGAGATTATAGAATGCCTAAACTCTATATTTGGAGAATCTACAATATTTCTAAACTAGATAGAAACTCATATTTTTAGACTTCTTTACATTAAGAATTTTTAAACTCTAAGTTGGTCTCACTACTAATATTTTTTCTAAATTGGACTCTTATATTTCTACATCAAAATTTTAGAAACTCCTAAAGAAACTCATATACATAATCTACTTATTTAGTTTTTAAAAGATTGAAGTGTCACTTGAGGACAAGTAACATTTTAAGTTTGGGGGAGTTTGATACACCTAAAATATATAGTAGTTTTGTTTACATTTTTATACCTATTTTTTAAGATAATGAACTTTAATGAAAAGTATTTATGTGTTTTTCTTTCAAGTACAATCAAATAGATGAAAAATGTTAAAAGGAGTGAAAGAAGATCAAATTTCGAGCAAAAATGAAGAAGGTGCAAAAATTAACTAAGGAGCCTAAGCGCCCAGTATTGGCGCTTACATGCCAGTTATTCAGAGAGAGCTGAGTTTAAGCGTTAAAAGTACTTTTTTTATTCATTGAATTTTGACAACTTCTAAAGAGGTGTTTGAAGCAACCCTTGGTAAAAATATGGGAAATAGTTCATGGACACAAAAATTCAGTCAATTGGATTTTGAAAGGAGGCAACTTCTAGAAGATTCATTGAATCGAGACACATTTTAAAGAGCCACCAAGGCTCCTCTTGGAGTTTTATTAAATAAGACTTGGATCATCAAGAGAAGGGGGTCAATCTACATCCAACAACCATCATTCATCTTAGTGACTGCCGCCGCCAGCCACTTTTTTATTTTATTTTGATTTTTAGTTTTTATTGTGAGTGAAGGAAGAGAATTCAAAGGAACTTCAAGACATTTGATGGAGAGGATTTGAGATAAGTGTTTATCTTTGTGACTATATTTGGTTTTAATTTAGATTTATTGTTTGTGTGTATGATTTTTACTTTTAAACTGAAGTGTGGTTGTGTTTTTTCCATAAATTTTGAGTAGTTTTCTTTATCATTTTTTTTTAAATTGATAAGTAACTAAGTATTGAAAGGAAGTTGTGTGAAATATTAGACTTCAATGTTGGAGGAATTTGTGATGATTTGAAACCTTGTACTTCATTTACTTCTTAATTTGGCCAAAAAAAGATGTTAATATGTGTTGTGAGAACATGTAAGATCCGAGATGGTATTTTCTTAGTCAACAAATGGCAAGAATCACATTTCATCTCATAGATGAGAATGTATTTTATGGGGTTGAGTGTAAATAAATAAGAGAATAAACTTTTAATGGTGTAGAATTAGAGGACTTTTGAGTGACAGGTTAAAGCCCCCAATTTGATTTATAGCTTTAGGTTTTGATACGAGATGTTAGCCCACATGTGGAGGGAGAAGAGGGAACTTTAGAGTGAGAGCTAGTATCTTCTCTACCTAACCGGTCTTCAAAATTATTTAAACTATAGATTAGTCAACGTTCTTTATATCATCTCTAGTAAGGGTAAAGAGTATTTTTACTCCTATTTGGCACAACACAATTAGAATTCTTTCACAACATAATTTCTATACTTATTATCGATTCATGATAAGGAAAAAGATATTCTATTTATATTGCCTTCATCTTTAAGTACTTCGATAAGTTAATTAATTTCTTACATTATTTTCAATTATCCAAAAAAAAAAAAACAAAAAAAAGAATCGAATTTCATTCCTAATATAGCATCTCTAGTTTAAGTAAAAATATTTTGCTATGTAGAATTTTGTTATCTAATTTCTTTTATTTTGTAGAGTGCATATTCTCAAGTTTGCCCTGTGGGTTCAATGTTCGGGGCTTAATTAAAGAGTCTTATATTACTTGATAATGATATGTTTATTTACGTAGTATCCCATATTTAAATAATATAATTTTATTCTTATTTGCTTCATTATGAAGAATTTACCTAGCTTTTGCTTAGGATTAAGTTTTTGACACTGTTGCAAAGTAAGAATTATTATTAAGGAAATTAAACATATAATCACATACATTGCAATAAACATCTATATAGAAAGTTGGGATCAGTTGCTCCCTCATTTCAATGTATGCAGGAAACTGTGTCTGACTTGGCTTCGTATAGAGTGGTATATATGACTCAGTATCTGGGTGTACGGCCTCCAAGCACCATATATTTGCTGATGTATACTCTTCAAAGGTACTATAGTACTCCAAATAGAGGACATTGCATTTTGAGCACTACTGGAATGCTCTTGTGATCGATGCTTGTATGGGAATTTCAACGTTGTACATCAGACAACCCTTTCAAAGCTCATGTGGAATTTTTGGTAGTATATGCTCTGCAACAAACTCTGACTCATCCTCCGTGACAGGTGGACTGGTAGAAGTCTCCCTCAAGAATGGGTCATAAATTTTCCCCTCAGGAATTTGGGTAAGTGTCGCTTCTGTTTCTTGTATACGTCTTTTCTCTTGAAGTAAGAAAGCTCTATGCTTGCGGCGGTTGACATTGCGACATTGCGACGTTGCATTCTTCGGAGTGGCACATCTGGCACTCTCTCTTTATCAGCACTGACTAAATTCCTTGTTGGTGTAGTTATCATAGATGGTATACGACTGGTTCCTTCTATTGGATCTTGTTGTATCGCTGCTTTCTTTCTCTTCGGTGAGGAGTCTTCTTTGGTACCAATTCTTAGAAGTGATGGTAATCCTTCTTTCTTGTGGCAATTGACTATGCTCATCAGGGGACCCTCGTAGCACATGTTGACCTGACCAAAGTCTAAGTAAAAGTCTACGATGCCGCCCTGGGCTGCCCTTTGTTCTTTCAATGTGAGATTCAAGCCATCTCTAAAAGAGAAAATCAGCTTCTGCCCCGACATCTTTTTGTAGAAGGTAGAAAAACACCAATGCGCTGAAAATCAAAACGAACAAAAATAAGTTATTTAAAAAGTTTTAAATTTAGACAAGTGCAAATATTTTACTCATTTAGTTTAATTTCATGAATTTTCAAAATTAAAAAAAATGAAGAAAATTAAAGTAGACAAATTCTAAAATTTTCACTTTATTAAGGTTAATTTTATTACAAAACTTTGGACTCAATCACAGACGCTAGCCAACGAAATAAACCCATAATAAGCAACATTTTCAAAAATTCATTTCAAGCAATGTCATGTTGTGTGGTATATCTTCAAATATCAACCATTAACAGGCAACATACAACTTTCACCTCGATAATCCACCAGCTGGAAAGATCCACTTGAATTGACCTTCTCTATGAAAATTGGTCCCTCCCAAGTCAGCTCAAATTTTTCACCTATCGTGCGGTGTGCAAGAGTAAGTCTTTTGAGAATAAGAATAATGTCACCAACTTTGAATGCCATCAGGTGGACCAATTTGTCATGAGCCTGCACCATCCTAGCTTGCTAGAGTTCTAAATTTTGTTGTGCTTCTAGTAATTTTCCCTTGAGACTTTCTAATTTTTCAAGTCTGCGCTTTGCACTTTCTTCTATTGTGGTTTGATTGACGACGACAATGCTGAGAGGCTGTCTCTAGACTTCTAGCGCTAGTACGGCCTCAGACCCGTCAACAAGTACGCAGGGTGTACAATTGAGTGGGAGCTCTGAAAATTGTTCTGTAGACCCACAAAGCTTCTAATAGTTTATTATGCCATCCTCTTTTGTTCTCGTCTAATGCCTACTTTAAATTTGTACGAGCATTTTATTAAAGGCCTCAAATAGTCTGTTTGCTCTGGGATAATAAATTGTAGAGTATCTCTAATCTATCCCATGTCGTTTGACAAAATTATTGATCTTTGTGCTCTTGAAAGCTGTACTATTGTTAGAAATCACTCTTCGTGGTACATCGAAACGGTAGACAATCTAACTTACGAAAATTGGGAGAACATGTTGTGCTGTAACTTCTTGTAACGACACTACTTCTGCCCACTTGGAGAAGTAATCTGTAGCGACAAGAATAAATCTGTGTCCCTTAGAGGATGGAGGGTCTATAGGACTTATTATGTTCGTGCTCCAGCACTCGAATGACCATGGGGCAACAATTGGTTGTAGCACATTCAAAGGTTGGTGTAGGACCACCCCTTGCACATGACAAAGGTGACACTTTATAGTTGTATCCATGGAACCGAATATCATTTCTGGCCAATAATATCCAAGTCTTTTAATCTTTATTTTCATCTATGGCTCTAACCGGTTAGCTCCACACAATCCAACTTGTACTTCTTTAATGATATTTTGTGCTTCTGTGCTGCTTAGATATCTTAGCCGCATCGGATCTAACGATCTTCTGTAAAGGACATCACCCACTAGAACATATGACATAGCTCTTTTTGAGATGTGATATGCCTCAGACTTGTCCTCTAGCAGATTTCCTGTTTGTAAATATTCTATCAATGACTTAAGTCAATCTTCATTAATGTCATTTACTGCAATCATCATTCCTTCTTCCTTTTCACATTTTTGTAGATTGTTGAGGTTGATCTGAGATAGAATCTGACATCCTTGTACTATAATTTTGATGGAATCCTCCGATGGACATGCCAGTTCTTTAGCAAGTTTCGCTATAGTGTCAGCATGGGAGTTGTCTCTGCGAGGAATCCAGTATAGTCACAATAAGAATCTGTTTCAGCAACTTCATTATGTATCAATGGTAATATGCTAGCCTTGGCTTCAAAATCATATGTTGTCCGACAACTTGTTGGATGATGAGTTGTGAGTCGCCATAGATGAGAACTTTTGTTATATTTTTTGAGATTACCAATTCCAACCCGGTGATCAACGCTTCATATTCTGATTCATTGTTTGTACACGTCTCTGTCAGGTGATAAGAGAATCTCAACATACACTGATTTGGCGTGATAAAAATTAGACCAATTCCTGCTTTACCTAGTATAACTATCTCTGACCCTTTACCCTTTCTGGCTGATGAAGCTCCATCGAAGTACATTTCCCAATGACTAGCACTGGATGGTTCTATTTGTAGTATATGCTCATATGATAGCTCATCGTTGAGAGGGGAACCAGCTGAAAGTGGGTGTACTGCAAGAAAATCTGCTAAAATCTATCACTTGATGGCATGGAGGAGAACAAAAGCTATATCGAATTGCAACAAAATCATCGACCATCTTGCTAAACATACAAAAAGTGTTGATCGGGTAATCAAATACTGTAATGGATTAACTTTCAAAGTAAGAGTAATCTTATGAGAAAGTATGTAATGCCTAAGCTTTTGGGCGGCAAAAATTAAAGCTAGACAATGTTTCTCAATAGTTGGATACTTTACCTCTGTCGGTATTAAACGGTGACCTAAGCTAACAGGGCTTCGAGAGAGTTGTCTAAGGTCGCGGTATAAAGTATCAAAGGTCTTCCTAGGATAGGGGCTGCCAAAATAGGAGGTGTCATTAAATATTGCTTAACATCCTCAAAGGCCCGCTGACGTTTCTCTTCATAAACAAATTTGACATCATTTTTAATTAATGTCAAGAAGGGCTGACACCTACCTGAGAGATTTAAAATAAACCATCTTAGGTATGCCAACTTACCTTGGAAGAAATGTAGTTGTTTTAAGGTTTTGGGAGGAGGCATTTTCAAGATAGCTTTAATCTTATCCAGCTCAATCTTGATTCCCGAATGATGAACTGAGAATCCTAAAAATTTTCCGGAAGTGACACCGAAGGCACAAAGGATTCATCTTGAGATTATATTATTGTAATCATTTGAACACATTCCTCAAATCATACAAATAGTCTATTTTATGTTTTTTTTAAGAATAAATCATCCACATAGTATTTCACTTGGTTGTGAATGAGATTGTCAAAAATCTTCATAATACCTCGTTGGTAAGTTGCTCCGGCGTTCTTCAACCCGAAGGACATTACTTTGTAGCATAAAATCCCAATTGGTGTCCTGAATGTTGTAAGTATTGCATCCTCTGAAAGCATCTTAATTTGGTTATATCTTGATGATCCATCCATGAACGAGAAAATCACATGTGTCGATGTGATGTCCACCATTAATTATGGTATCGGTAGTGGAAACTCATCTTTTGGACATGCTTTGTTTAAATCCCTGAAGTCGACACAAATGTGGATTTGTCCATTATTCTTCTTAACTTGTATAATGTTGGCTAACCATGTGGGGTAATGCTTTTCTTTTACAATGTTAGCGTCTATTTACATCTTCACCTTGGTAATGCCATGTTGTTCTATCTCGAGGTACATCCTTTTGGGAGCTTGTTTTACTAAGGTCATATCTTTGTCCACCCCCAAGTTTATGAATTGTATTCTCTGCTGATAGTCATGACATTTCATCAAAGTTCCAATCAAAGAAATCTTTAAATTATGACAGTAAATTTATTAATTCTGTGGATTCTTCTTCATCGAGTAAGGAACTTATAAAGGTGGGTCGAGGCTTCCCTTAGTCCCAAGGTTGATTTCTTTTAATTCATCAACTATTGATTTAATATCTTCTTTATATTTTGGCATAGCATCATCTATCAACTGATCTTTGGAATCATCTTCTATATCTAGGCAATCCTTTTCCATCCTGTTAGTAACAACCATACAAAATTCAAAATCATCGACTAGTCCTACAGTACAAAATTTGAGACCCTCTTTCAAATTAGGAGTTCAGCTTTTAACATTCCACAATTTTTTTAAAAAGTTGTAGTTTATCCTTTGGCATCTATTTTGGCACATATCCCTATTGAATTAATTTTTGTACATAAGGAGAAAAGTAACCAAAAGGTAATTCCATTAATTCATTAGAATCCTCTTCCAAAATTACATGATTTTCAAAACTAGTAGACGGGGAAGCAAGGTAAAATTTGATCGGCTTTGAACCAACTTTACGGACTTCCTTGACCTCTAAACTCTCAACCTTTTGAGGGTAGATTGGAGTAAGGGTCATGACATTCACATAGTGGTTGATCCGATCATACATCGACTCGTATTCACTTTTCTCTACATCTTCCAAAGAAATCTCGTACTGAGATTTTTTCTGTTTTATCATCATCATCTCTTCCTCGGAGCATTCTTCATTAAGACTTTCTTCCATGTCAATTTTTATGTTCGACCTAGTCCATTCAACAATCATGTTGGTTCTTCATCCTCGATGTCCCCGACATCGATCTTAGGTGTATTGGCTGAAAGAACCTCTACGAGCTCATTGTGAAGAAACAGTAGTAGATCATTGAAGCTAAGTTCAAGGCTTCTTATTTGTGATTCTCTTGAATCTTCCACTTCTCTTGCCACTATTTCATGAGATAAGACAATCTTCTTTGGAGGTGCATAGTAGGTGGCATTTTCAAGCATGCCTAGTTCATGAACTAAAAATGGTTGCAAATCTTTTTTAATGCAATATTCTTGCCCTTCTTTAAAACACATAATGCACTAGTGTAGAGATGAAGGAACCATGTTATTCTTGTGAATCCATGGTCATCCAAGTAAAGCATTGAAAGAGGTCTATTCATCAATGATATGAAATTTTGCGGTTGTTACTAATTCTCCAACTTTCATTAACAGTATAATCTATCCAAGGGCTCTTTCACCCTTTTGGTTAAATCCTCTTAACATCATTTTATCGACTGTAAGCTCCCGAGCCTCAATATCTAAGTATGTCAATGTCGATAGACTCATTAACTTAAGTGATGCCGCTGGATTACCAAAACTCTGGACAATACAAATCTGCCAATATTAACAGATATGTAGAGCATTCAGTAGTACCAAGCAACAAGTATTCATCTGTGAAGGTTATCCCAGGCTATTCCTTTAACAAGAAACTTCATTCGAGAATGTGCTAGCCAATTGAGCTAAGCAAATCTCCAGGTCAAGAAAGACTGTAACCAGAGACTCACTGATCTTCTTTCACAGAATCAGATCATCGTAGATGCTTAGTTTGGATGACAACTTCTTAAGATGAGCTAACACGTTATAATCCAATTTGTATACTCCTCCAATCTTTATATGGTTATGTGGCTCTTCCACTGGCAGAGGTGGAGGTAGCTCTTCTCGAGTGACTACTTATTTTCCTTTATCCACTTCAGTTGTTCTTAGAGGTAATACCTTCCTACAACTGAGATTTATTTCTATGATTTCTACTTCTTCTTGCGATGTTGTAGAAAAAAATTTTGGTGTCTCTTCTACATGTAAAAGATCCGAATTGATGGCAAGCGGAGTACAATGGTACTCGAGGACTGGCTCCTCACTCCCAGCACTATCGTAACCAGTGTTGTTGATATCTTGTTCGTGCTCGTTAACCGGTTCATCAGACTTAAGTGCAATTTGAGGATTGGTTTGAGAACTAAGATCGAAGAAAGATTGACCAAAGTCAGTTACATTATCACTAGAAACAGTTAGAACATAACTGAAATCATAATCATTAAATTCATGATACCCTGATGGGGCAAAAAGATAATCATACATGGTTAGGGGTTTGAGGATTTTCTTCCCCGAATCTGAGATAACCAATCTAACAGAAGCAGCTCCTATCCTACCCCCACGTTATCGATCTTCATGATGTCATTCTTCTCTTTCTCTGGTTGTGACAATTTATCTGATGAAATCTCTATCTTGGGTTGGACAGACTATAGACTCTGAATGACATTCTGCACTGAAGCGGTCTGAATCTAATCCAGCGTCTTCGTGATTGACTTGCTTCAAACTATGCTTCATCCCTCTTTCTCTGAGTAAAGATCTATCAGAGTGATTGGCTCAACCAAAATCATATTTACAGAACCTCTATCAGGTTCTTTTAAATATTTTCTTGAGATGATTATATTTCCTTCTTTAAAAATCCTTTCGAGTCAATCCTTAAAAATGAAATAGCCCTCTTTTATATGTCCCAACATCCTGTGATAGAAGCAGAAAATGAGATAGTCTCTCTTGTCAGCTTCTTCTGGCTTCTCTGGTTCTAGCAATTTGAATTCGGGCTTCTTCATTAAATTTTTG
Organism: Phalaenopsis hybrid cultivar; assembly: GCA_002079205.1. Lineage (NCBI taxonomy): Eukaryota > Viridiplantae > Streptophyta > Magnoliopsida > Asparagales > Orchidaceae > Phalaenopsis > Phalaenopsis hybrid cultivar. The sequence continues at coordinate 256,035 of JXCR01092823.1, read as the reverse complement.
AACATCTTTACTACTGCCTCATCCTTGCAAGAATATACTCTCTTCTTTCATTCTGAGAGAGTCTGACCTCATCTACCCTCTGCCCGGTGCAGTCCTCCATGGTGTAAGTGTTGCCCAAACAGGCAATATTGTTGTGTTTGTTGTTGTGCATGTTGTGATGACAGCTGGGAACTCTGATGGGAATGTTTTGCCTGAATTTTTATTTGTAGTTTACCTTTATCAACTATCTCTACCATTCCAGACTTCTTCTCGAATACTCTGGTTGAGTTGGACTTTTCTAACTTTTCTTAGAAATCCATATGATTAATTTCCTCTTGTAGACTATTGGCTTTGCTTAGTAGCTCTTCTATGAATTTGATGGTGAGTCCCTTAAGGATGAAAGTCACCGGCCCATGGATGCTTTTGAGTAGAATCTCAATCGCATGTTGTTCCTAAAGTTGAGGCTCACATTTCATGCTTAAGTTTCTCCATCTCAAGATATAGTCCACTAGAGTCTTGTTAGGCTTTTGCCTTTCCACTATGAGATCTCTAATAGAAACATGATGTTGTGCTCCAGAAAATATCTTAAAGAACAATAGTTCTAACTCAGTGAATGTCTTTACTGATCCATTGTACAACTTAACATACTAATTAAATGCTGTCCCTGACAAGCTGCTAACAAACTATCGGAAGAGTAAGGCTTCATTACCTCTGGTGTTGCCACAACTAGCTCGATAATGTGCTACATGTCCTGGATTTCCGGTCTCATCGAACATCTTAAAGTTCAGTGTCACAAAACTCTTAGGGTAAGACACGACATCAAACTCCTCTGGATAAGCTCTACCCTTTGAAATCAATGCATCACCATTAGATTTGGCTAAGGCCACCTGAACTTGTTGTTCGACCAATAGCTTTATATCTTTTTCTAGTATTTCACTTGACGGGGAATCCTTCTTTTGTTGATTGTCTCTGTTGGCAGAGGCAACTTCTCTCCTTTCATTATTAATGTGAGCTATCTCTAGCTGGTTGACTTCTTGAAAAGCTAACTGCTGCGATTGAGACTGTCCATGAACTGTAGCCATGGCAGCCATGGTGGTAGCCATTGATCCCAAAATTGCTTATATGCAACAGTATAATAATGTCTTTGATGATATTTTTCACTTATGTTTCCTTACTTTGCAACAGACCCAAAAACTTGATCCTGACGAAAATAAGAATTTAACTCTTTAATTTATATTTATATTGGGATACTACATAAGTATACATATTGTTATTAATAGGACTTTTTGATTAGGACCTGAATATCAAACCCACAGGGAAATATGTAATATGCACTATTTAATAGCAAACTTTCTATTTTAAAAAGATAATTACTTAAAATTAAAAATACTTTTGCACTATTAAAATTCAAATATTTTTGGTATTTTTGATATTTTGACAGAAAAATAACAATTCAAAAAGATAACTTGAGTTTATGTAAAAGAAAAGCACTAAATTTGAAAAATCTATTTCTCCTTATCATGAATTAGTAATCAGTATTGGAATTTTGTTATGAAAGTTTGCGAATTGTGTTGTGCCAAAGAGGAGAAATTATATTCCTTACCTTTACCAGAGATGCTATAAAGAACATTGGCTAATTTAAAGTTTGAATAGTTTTGAAGACCGGCTAGGCAAGGAAGATACCAGCTCTCACTCTAAAGTTCCTTTGATTCACTCTACCTGGGGGATAACATCTCGTATCAGAACCTAAAATAATAAACTAAGTTGGGTGCTTTAACCTGTCACTTTAATGTCTTCTAACTCTACACACTTCAATGATTATTTCACTATTTATTTGCACTCAATCATATGAACTACATTCTCATTCATATAACCTCATGTGATTCTTAAAACCAAGTTGGGGGTTTTAACCTGTCACTTTAAATTCTTCTAACTCTACACCCTTCAATGATTATTTCCAATGGGGGCTTTAACCTCTCACTTTAAAGTCCTCTAAATCTACACTCATCAATGAATATTTTCCTACCTATTTGCACTAAATCATATGAATTACATTCTCATTCATACAACCTCATGTGATTCTTTCCAAATGTTGACTGAGACAATAGCAACCTGGTTCTTACATGTTCTAAAAACAAATTTTAACATCTAGATAAGCCAAATTAAGAAGTAAATGAAGTTCATGGATTTCAATCATCACAACTTCTTCTAACATGAAAGATCAATACTCTCCACAACTTCCATCTAACACTTTCATTACTTATCATTTTAAGGAGAAAGATAAAAAAAAACTACCCAAAATCCATGGAGAAAATAAAAACACACTTTAGTTTAAAAGTAGAAATCATTTTCAAACCAACAAAAAGTCTCGATTAAAACTAAAAGTAGCTTAAAACAAGAGATAAAAACTTATCTCAAATCCTTCACCAAACTCTTGAAGTTCCTTTAAATCTATTCTCTTTTACAACACTCTCAAAATAAACTAAAAATAAAAAGGATAAAGTAAATTTTTGTGGTGCTTGAAAATCTCTCCAAAACTATCTCTCCAAACTCCTTAGAACTCCTCTTCTTCTAACTCTTTTCAGAACTTTCAAGCACCCCCTTCAAATGTCTCAACTTCCTTCTTTAATAAATTTCTAAAAGGTGCTTGGAAACTCTTCAAAATGTGTCCACATTTGATGAATCCTCTAAAGGATGCCTCCTTTCATAAGTCTTTTAATAATAATTTTGTTCTTAGTGGTCATAACCACCGACTTAAGCCAATAGGTGCCTCAAATACCTCTTCAAAATTCTTTCAAATGAGGAGAACCATCAAATAACTGCCTCTGGCGCTTAAGCGTGGGACCTCGGGCGCTTAAGTGCAGTCTTCCCTACTTCACCGGTGCTTAAGTGCCAGATCTAGCGCTTAGGTGCCAAAATACTTTCGCACAATTTTCACCTTTTTGCTCCAAATTTGATCATTTTTCACTCCTTTAAGTACTTTTCATCATTTTACTTGTAACTGAAAGAAAAACACAACAATACCTTTCATTAAAGCGCAATATCTCAAAAATAGGTATAAAAATGTGTCTAAAAATACTATATATTTTAGGTGAATCAAAATCCCCCAAACTTAAAATGTTACTTGTCCTCAAGTGACACTTCAATCTTTAAAAACTAAATAAGTATGATATGTATATGAGTTTCTTTAGAAATTACTAAAATTTAGATTTAGAAATATAGTAGTTGTAATTTAGAAAAAAATATCTATTAAATGAGACCAACTTAAAGTTTGGAAATTTTTAATGTTAAGAAAGGTAAAAATATGAGTTCCTATCTAATTTAGAAATATTGTAAATTCTCCAAGTTTAGAATTTAGCCTGTTTATTATCTCCACTTAAAAATATTATTAAGAATAATTTTACTTACTATATTATATTTTTAAGCTTAAGATTTTCTCAAGCTTATACTTTAAAAAGATCAAATGTGGAACTGATTTCTGATTAGGCACTAATCCTCAAGCTTCTCGTCCCTTATATTTTCTTTCTTTTTCTTCATCTTTTCTTTTTTCTTTCTTTTTCTCTTCTTTTTTTTTCTTTTTCTCTTTTTTTATCTTTTCTTTTNACGGGATTTCAATTCCGATGACCGACAGCTTCTTACGGGCAAACCCCACACCAAAAATAATGCCGACATACACAAGTATATGTATCGTTATCAATAGGACTTTTTGATTAGGACCGGAATATCAAACCCACAGGGAAATATGAAATATGCACTATTTAACAGCAAACTTTCTATTTTAAAAAGACAATTACTTAAAACTAAAAATACTTTTGCAGTATTAAAATTTAAATATTTTTGGTATTTTTGATAATTTGACAGAAAAATAACAATTCAAAAAGATAACTTGAGTTTATGTAAAAGAAAAGCACTAAATTTGAAAAATCTATTTCTCCTTATCATGAATCAGTAAGTAGTATTGGAATTTTGTTGTGAAAGTATGCGAATTGTGTTGTGCCAAATAGGAGAAATTATATTCCTTACCCTTTCCAGAGATGCTATATTGAACATTGGCTAATTTAAAGTTTGAATATTTTTGAAGACCGGCTAGGCAAGGAAGATACCAGATCTCACTCTAAACTTCCTTTGATTCCCTCCACCTAGGGGGTAACATCACGTATCAGAACCTAAATTAATAAACTAAGTTGGGTGCTTTAACCTGTCACTTTAAAGTCCTCTAACTCTACACACTTCAATGATTATTTCACTATTTATTTGCACTCAATCATATGAACTACATTCTCATTCATATAACCTCATGTGATTCTTAAAACCAAGTTGGGGGTTTTAACCTGTCACTTTAAATTCTTCTAACTCTACACCCTTCAATGATTATTTCCAATGGGGGCTTTAACCTCTCACTTTAAAGTCCTCTAAATCTACACTCATCAATGAATATTTTCCTACCTATTTGCACTAAATCATATGAATTACATTCTCATTCATACAACCTCATGTGATTCTTTCTAAATGTTGACTGAGACAATAGCAGCCAAGTTCTTACATGTTCTCACAACAAATTTTAACATCTAGATAGGCTAAATTAAGAAGTAAATGAAGTTCATGGATTTCAATCATCACAACTTCTTCTAACATTAAAGATCAATACTCTCCACAACTTCCATCCAACACTTTCATTACTTATCATTTTATGGAGAAAGATAAAAAAAACTACTCGGAATCCATGGAGAAAATAAAAACACACTTTAGTTTAAAAGTAGAAATAATTTTCAAACCAACAAAAAGTCTCGATTAAAACTAAAAGTTGTTTAAAATAAGAGATAAAAAATTATCTCAAATCCTTCACCAAACTCTTGAAGTTCCTTTAAATCTCTTCTCTTTTACAACACTCTCAAAATAAACTAAAAATAAAAAGGAAAAAGTAAATTTTTGTGGTGCTTGAAAATCTCTCCAAAACTATCTCTCCAAACTCCTTAGAACTCCTCTTCTTCTAACTCTTTTCAGAACTTTCAAGCACCCCCTTCAAATGTCTCAACTTCCTTCTTTAATAAATCTCCAAAAGGTGCTTGGAAATTCTTCGAAATGTGTCCACATTTGATGAATCCTCTAAAGGATGTCTCCTTTCATATGTCTTTTAATAATAATTTTGTTCTTAGTGGTCATAACCACCCACTTAAGCCAATAAGTGCCTCAAATACCTCGTCAAAATTCTGTCAAATGAAGAGAACCATCAAATAACTGCCTGTGGCGCTTAAGCGTGTGACCTCAGGCGCTTAATTACAGTCTTCTCTGCTTCACCGATGCTTAAGTGCCAGATCTGGCGCTTAGGTGCCAAAATACTTTCGCACAATTTTCACCTTTTTGCTCCAAATTTGATCTTTTTTTCACTCACTTAAGTACTTTTCACCATTTTACTTATACCTGAAAGAAAGACACAACAATACCTTTCATTAAAGCGTAATATCTAAAAAATAGGAATAAAAATGTGTCTAAAAATACTATATATTTTAGGTGAATCAAAATCCCCCAAACATAAAATGTTACTTGTCCTCAAGTGACACTTCAATCTTTAAAAACTAAATAAGTATGATATGTATATGAGTTTCTTTAGGAATTACTAAAATTTATATTTAGAAATATAGTAGTCAAATTTAGAAAAAAAATATCTATTAAATGAGACCAACTTAAAGTTCGGAAATTTTTAATGTTAAGAAAGGTAAAATTATGAGTTCCTATCTAATTTAGAAATATTGTAAATTCTCCAAGTTTAGAATTTAGCCCGTTTATTATCTCCACTTAAAAATATTATTAAGAATAATTTTACTTACTATATTATATTTTTAAGCTTAAGATTTTCTCAAGCTTATACTTTAAAAAGATCAAATGTGGAACCAATTTCTGATTAGACACTAATCCTCAAGCTTCTCCTCCCTTATATTTTTTTTCTTTTTCTTCTTCTTTTCTTTTTTTTTCTTTTTCTCTTTTTTTTTCTCTTTTTTTACCTTTTCTTTTTAGGCAAGGATTACTATATCTGGATAGGCCTTTAATGATTTTGAATTTCACTTCTCCTTTCCTAAAGCAATATATAAATCTTTTACTTATAAATATAATAATAGTTTTAAATATTATTTTAATAAAAGAAATTTAAGTATTAAAAATAAAAGTCCAAATTTCTAAATTTTTCAAAAATACAAATTTTCTTACTAAAGTNAAATTTAAGTATTAAAAATAAAAGTCCAAATTTCTAAATTTTTCAAAAATACAAATTTTCTTACTAAAGTTAATTACTTATATTAAACATATTCTACACTAAAAACTTTTAACTTAAAGTTTTTCTTCATTACGAAAAATTTCAACTAAATTTTCTTACTCATTTCTAAAATCAAAATTTACTTACCTAATATAACTTCATATACATGATCATTTTTCTTTTAAAATCAATTTCACTTGTAGCACAATTGAGAACAAATAAAATTCAAGTTTTTAAAATATTGTTTATCCCCCCAAACTTAAATTTTTAATAGATTAAACAGTTTAGCAGCAGATATATATAAGAAGGAATGAAAATTGAAAGAATATGCTTACAGGAATTTTTATATCCTAAGTATACAATTATAAAACTAAAAACAGAAGTAAAATTAATTTAATTTTCTATCATTTTCATTTCAATTTAACATGTAGAGATTCAGTAGACTTCTAAGTAGTGGGTACAAACATAGAAACAAGCTAACAAACTAACTTTCACTTGACAGTCTCATCATAAAAAAAATACACTAACAAGATAAAAGAAAAATACAGGGTAACAATTTTCTAAGTTTCATATTTAAGATCTATGCTAGCAAGATTTTCAACTTTACAAAAGAAATAGAATTAAGTTAAGTTCTAAACTAACTAAATCACAGTACTAAACACACAATAACATATATTGCTCTAGCATTTTAAAACAAAACTACTAAAAAAACACAAAATCACAATACAATTAAACAAAATAACAGTCTCATACATCACAAAATCTAAACTAACACTCAAACATACATGTTTCAGTTCCACAACATAAAAACACATCACATCACATGTCTCAAGTCCAAATAACCACATCAATGTAATTGCAACAAGCCCAGACTACATAGTCCATAACATAATATAAACATAAAAATTAATCTTATAATCCTATTCCTCATTCTTAGAATCACCGCTATCCTAAACATCTGCAGGCTCATAATCAGGGTATTGTAGATATGGAGGAAATTGCTCTCTTGGGTTACCCCTGATGAGGTTCTCCAAAGATGAGTGAAATTTCTCTTCATAATCACTTTTTCTCATATTAAACCTATCAATATGCTCTGCATAAAGTTCTAAATTCTGAACTTTATTAGCGATATAATTTATATTTTTCATCATCCTATGTACTAATTGATCTTTTGTCTCAGTAGACTCACCTCTAGAAGTAGAACCACATGGGGTATATGATTTAGATGTAGAAGCAGCAGAGGTAGAAGCAGCAGACATCTATTCAATAACTCCTAGAAAATCCTTCTCTCCAGCCAAAAATAGAATGTTCAAAATAAGTCTTCACATTCACCTTTGTAATTGGCTTCAGAGGCAACAGTACTTCCCCCCAACTATCATATCGTACTCCAGCCTGCTCACATAAAAAAAGATCAAGGAAGCAAATCCCAGACCTACAGTAGTAACAACAGTGGTAGAACTAATGATAGTCTAACATATCAAAGCTCCAATGTTGATGAGTTTTCCTTCCTGGATATAATAATTTAATATCTCTCTCTCTCTGGTAACTTCACTGAGATGATTTGTTGGTAGCAGACGAGCAGAGAAAAAATAGTTCCATGCCTTCGAATGTGCACTTAACTTTGACTTGGTAATGTTGACTCTCCTTTCATTAGTGATCTTCCGGATTCCTCTTCCATCAGTCAAATAAAAAATAATCTCATCAAGCTCTATCTCGGTCGGATTATAATTTGCATAAAAACATAAAGTATCCGGTGGAAAATGGTAGAACAAATTGATTACCTCCGGTGAAAAGGCACAAACTTTCCTCGAACCATGGCTCTATCATCTTCAGCTTTAGGGAGGTTCGCATAAAACTCCCTAACAACAGATATAACTACAATAGTAGAAAAACAACAGAATCATTCCCACTATCGGCAAATGATCAAATCTTCCACAGATGCACCTGGATTCTTAAAACAACGCTTCTAAATAAGCTTTCGTGATTGCAACGCATCACTGTACCTATCTTGAGCCTTCGAACTAACAAATTTGCTTGAATCAAAAGGGCTCTTTCCTTTACGCCTCTTCATTCTTGGTGCCATTCTACAAATTTATAAAATTCCAAAAATAACTTCAAAATCAAGTCTATATTACCAAACTAAACTTCCAAAAGCTTAAACTACATTCCTATGCAATTTCCATAGATTTTTCCTCATTTTTCACCATGAATAGTGAATTTTTGAATTCTTCTAAATGCACTCAAAATACATGGTGAAAATCCAAAATTTTTGCATAGAAGTAAAGCTCTTACCTTAAGAAATTTGGATCTAGCAAATTTTTCTTGGTTCCACCAAGAAATCTCCACTTAATAGTGAGCACTAGCTCTCCAAAATCACAATTTTGAGAGGTTGAAGGTGACGGGAGGGCAAAAAATGGTGGTTTTTGAGTTAATTTTTCACTTTTAACCATTCGTGAACTGGTAAGCGCGGATAAGTATCGCTTAGGCGCCTGCCTCTCAGGTTACATCACACTTAAGCGGGATATGTGGCACTTAAGCTCTAGTGCACAATTTTTAAAATTTTTAAATATAAGTAAAATGCACTATTTTCCTAAGTACCACCCCTAAATGGTCTCATAACACTTAAATGACTATTTTCATCTCCTACAACTCTCCTTTCGCTCAAAATTCTCCATATAACTCAATTCAATTTGAGGCTAGAAATAACACTAATTTTCACACAAACAAATACATATATTAATTCACTAACTATTACAAATACATGTAAAACTTAATTCTCACTCCAAATAGTCTTAGATGAGAAAATCTTCTATGTACATACAGCTAACAAACATAAACTCCAAAAAAATAGATTTAACTCTTAACACATAACACATTAAACAACAACTCCTAACATACAAACTTTAACATAAAACTTAATTCCATTCTTAATTTATTGGGACAAACTTCAGTCTTTCATTAATCTCTCCTGGGGCAATCAGAAATAAAGTTGATAAAATGGACGATGGTGACAAGCTCTGATTCTATCTTCTTCAATCCATTTTTGCTTAAGAAACATCTCCTTATTTGCTTCCCTTATATAACTAGTATGACTAAATTGCATTTTCAATTGCCATCCAATCTGCTCAAGATGGGCATGAATCTCAATTACCTTGGTCTCAAGTAAAATCATAGTAGTCTCAATTTTGTTGATCTTTTTCGATATTCCTTCAATAATAACGGCTAAGAAACCGTTATACATCTCATGTGCACTTTGACTAATTGTCGGCACTATTTTTGGTGTGGGGTTTGCCCGTAAGAAGCTGTCGGTCATCGGAATTGAAATCCCATTGCCCGCTTCGGAAGGACGTTTTTTTTTTTATAGAAATTTTATTTTTAAGATGAAGTCAAACTGACCCCATAATTTTCATAGTTTAAATAAAAGAGCGCTTTACCTCAAATCAAGAAGCTGTCGGTCATCGGAATTGAAATCCCGTTGCCCGCTTCGGAAGGACGTTGAAAAAAGAATTGAAATCCCGTTGCCCGCTTCGGAAGGACATTAAAAAAAATTTTAATTTTGAAAAAAAATGAAGTCAAACTGACCCCATAATTTTCATAGTTTAGATGAAAGAGTGTTTTACCTCAAATCATGGAAGTCAAACTGACCCCATAATTTTCATAGTTTAGATGAAAGAGCACTTTATCTCAAATCCAAGTCAAACTGTTAAATGAAAGAGCGCTTTACCTCAAATCTTGTATCTATCCCGAAGGATGAACACAAGAATTAAGGGTGATNTTACTAAAGTTAGTTACTTATATTAAACATTTTCTACACTAAAAACTTTTAACTTAAAGTTTTTCTTCATTAAGGAAAATTTCAACTAAATCTTCTTACTCATTTCTAAAATCAATATTTACTTCCCTAATATAACTTCGTATACATGATCATTTTTCTTTTAAAATCAATTTCACTTGTAGCACAATTGAGAACAAATAAATTCAAGTTTTTAAAATATTTTTTATTCCCCCGAAACTTAAATTTTAAATAGATTAAATAGTTTAGCAGCAGATATATATAAGCAGGAATGAAAATTGAAAGAACATGCTTACAAGAATTTTTATATCATAAGTGTACAAGTATAAAACTAAAAGCAGAAGTAAAATTAATTTAATTTTCTATCATTTTCATTTCAATTTAACATGTAGAGATTCAGTAGACTTCTAAGTAGTGGGTACAAACATAAAAATAAGCTAACAAACTAACTTTCACCTCACAGTCTCATCATAAAAACAAATACACTAACAAGATAAAAGAAAAATACAGGGTAACAGTTTTCTAAGTTTCAAATTTAAGATCTAAGCTAGCAAGATTTTCAACTTTACAAAAGAAATAGAATTAAGTTAAGTTCTAAACTAACTAAATCATAGTACTAAACACACTGCAACAGATATTGCCCTAGCATTTTAAAACAAAACTACTAACAAAACACAAAATCACAATACAATTAAATAAAATAACAGTCTCATACATCACAAAATCTAAACTAACACTCAAACGTACATGTTTCAGTTCCACAACATAAAAACACATCACATCACATGTCTCGAGTCCAAATAAACACATCAATGTAATTGCAACAAGCCTAGACTACATAGTCCTTAACATAATACAAAAATAAAATTTAATCTTATAATCCTATTCCTCATTCTTAGAATCTTCGCTATCCCAAACATCTACAGGCTCATAATCAGGGTATTGTGGATATGGCGGAAATTTCACTCCTGGGTTACCCTTGATGAGGTTCTCCAAAGATGAGTGAAATTTCTCTTCATAATCACTTTTTCTCCTATTATACCTATCAATATGCTCTGCAAAACACTCTAAATTCTGAACTTTATTAGCGATATAATTTATATTGTCCATCATCCTCTGTAATAATTGATCTTTTGTCTCAGTAAACTCACCTCTAGAAGTAGAACCAAGTGGGGTATATGATTTAGATGTAGAACCAGCAGAGGTAGAAGCAGCAGACGTCTCTATTCAATAACTCATAGAAAATCCTCCTCTCCAGCCAAAAATAGAATGTTCAAAATAAGTCTTCACATTGACCTTTGTAATTGTCTTCAGAGGCAACATTACTTCCTCCCAGCTATCATATCTTACTCCAGCCTGCTCACATAAAAAAAGATCAAGGAAGCAAATCCCAGACCTACAGTAGTAACAACAGTGGTAGAACTGCTGATAGTCTGACATATCAAAGCTCCAATGTTGATGAGCTTTCCTTCCTAGATACAATAATTTAATGGCTCTCTCTCTCTGGTAACTTCACTGAGATGATTTTTTGGTAGCAGATGAGCAGAAATAAAATAGTTCCATGCCTTCGAAGGTGCACTTAACTTTGACGTGGTAAAGTTAACTCTCATTTCATTAGTGATCTTCCAGATTCCTCTTCCATCAGTCAAATAAAAAATAATCTCATCTAGTTCTGTCTCAGTTGGATTATAATTTGCATAAAAACATAAAGTATCTGGTGGAAAATGGTAGAACAAGTTGATTACCTCCGGTGAAAAAGGTACCAACTTTTCTCGAACCATGACTCTTCATCTTCAGCTTTAGGGAGGTTTACATAGAACTCCCTAACAACATATATAACTGCAATAGTAGAAAAACAACAGAATCATTCCCACTATTGGCAAACGATCAAATCTTCCACAGATACACCTGGATTTTAAAACAACGCTCCTGAATAAGCCTCTATGATTGCAACGCATCACTGTACCTATCTTGAGCCTTCGAACTAACAAATTTGCTTGAATCAAAAGGGCTCTTTCCTTTACTCCTCTTCATTCTTGGCGCCATTCTACAAATTTATAAAATTCCAAAAATAACTTCAAAATCAAGTCTAAATTACCAAACTAAACTTCTAAAAGCTTAAACTACACTTTCTATGCAATTTCCATAGATTTTTCCTCAATTTTCACCATGAATGGTGAATTTTTGAATTCTTCCAAATGCACTCAAAATACATGGTGAAAATCTAAATTTTTTGCATAGAAGTAAAGCTCTTACCTTAAGAAATTTGGGTCTAGGAAATTTTTCTTGATTCCACCAAGAAATCTCCACTTAATAATGTGTCCTAGCTCTCAAAAATCACAATTTCGAGAGGTTGAAGGTGATGGGAGGGTGAAAAATGGTGATTTTTGAGTTAATTTTTCACTTTTAACCATTCACGAACCGGTAAGCTCGGATAAGTAGTGCTTAGGCGCCTGCCTCTCAGGTTACATCGCACTTAAGTGGGATATGTGGCACTTAAAGCGCTAGTGCATGATTTTTAAAACTTTTAAATATAAGTAAAATGCACTATTTTCCTAAGTACCACCCCTAAATGGTCTCATAACACTTAAATAACTACTTTCATCTCCTACAACGCTCATTTCTCTCAAAATTCTCCATATAACTCAATTCAATTCGAGGCTAAAAATAATACTAATTTTCACACAAAAATACATATATTAATTCACTAACTATTACAAATACATGTAACACTTAATTCTCACTCCAAATAGTCTTGGATGAGAAAATCTTTTATGCACAAACACCTAACAAACATAAACTCCAAAAAAATAGTATTTAACTCTTAACACATAACACATTAAACAACAACTCCTACCAAACAAAATTTAACATAAAACTTAATTCCATTCTTCATTTGTTGGGACAAACTTCAATCTTTCATTAGTCTCTCCTGGGGCAATCAGAAATAAAGTTGATAAAACGGACGGTGGTGACGAGCTCTGATTCTATCTTCTTCAATCAATTTTTGCTTAAGAAACATCTCCTTATCTGCTTCCTTTATATAACTAGTATGCCTAAATTGTATTTTCAATTGCCATCCAATCTGCTCAAGATGGGCATGAATCTTAATTACCTTGGTCTCAAATAAAGTCATAGTAGTCTCAATTTTATTGATCTTTTTCGATATTCCTTCAATACTAACAGTTAAGAAACCGTTATACATCTTTTGTGCACTTTGACTAATGAATCTCTTTACCATGGTCTCTTCCTTCTTCTTCAAATCCATCTCCCATGAAGACATTTTCTCTAAATCTCTCTTCCTTTTAGAATTTTATGGTTGAAAATGACCTTGGGTGAAATTCCTTCACAAAACCCTTCAATTTATAGGTCTAAATCTCTCAAATAACTTCTAGGCACGTCAAGGAGCTGCCTTGGCGCATTTTTACAAACTAATTGATAGTTAAACCTTGTAGAATCTTAATTTTGCACATGGTTTTTAATTGCCATGCTTAAGCGTCGAATATTGGCGCTTAAGCGCTACTGCACATTTTTGCACCAGTCAACATAACGTCCAAATTCTCATTTTGACATGTCTAGGTTACTAAATAAAGTCTTAAAATCAATACTAACACATAATAGCTCAAAAATACTACCACAATTTTTCTTAATCACACAGAAACGACAATCAAAACAAAATACACTGATAACTATGAGTTGCCTCCCACAAAATGCTTGGTTTTACGTTGTCAGATCGGCATCACCAATGCTTATTCTGGTTGACCCAACATCATTGCTTCATTAAATTGATGTTGATCCCCAATAAAATAAGGTTTCAGTCTATGAACATTCACTTTAAACACTTTATCAGCCTTAGGATCTTTAATATCCACAACTGCATAAGGATAAACTTTCATCAAAACTAATGGGCCCATCCACCTGGACTTAGGTTTGCCTGGGAATAATCTTAAACTTGCATTATATAGCAAAACTTGTTGCCCTGGCTGAAAATTTTTAGTAAGAATCCTTTGGTCATGCCACATTTTCATCTTTTCTTTATAAATTTTAGCACTTTTATAAGATTCATTCCTTATCTCTTCAAGATCGTCTAATTGCAATAATCTTTTCTCACCAGCATCTTTCAAATTATAATTGAACTCTTTAATTTGCCAATATGATTTATGCTCAATTTCAACTGGTAAGTGACAAGCTTTCCCAAATATTAGCCCATATGAGAACATTTCTATAGGAGTTCTATATGCAGTCCTATAAGCCCACAAAGAATAGTCAAGTTTGACTGACCAATCTATTTTTGTTGGATTCACAAATTTTTTCATAATTTTTTTAATTTACCGATTGGATAATTCAGCCAAACCACTTGTCTGAGGATGATAAGCAGTAACAATCCTATGGTTTATATGATATTTCTTTAATAGCTTCTCCATTATGGCATTCGAAAATGACTTTCCCCATCAGTTATTATAACACTTGGAATCCCAAATCTACAAAATATGTTCATTTTAAAAAATTTTGTAATATTTTGAGCATCACATCGAGGTAAAGTAACAGCTTCTATCCATTTGGATGCATTGTCCACTGCTAACAAAACATATAAATTCCTGAAAGATGGTATAAATGGTCCCATGAAATCTAATCCCCAAACATCAAATATTTCAACTTATAGTATATAAATTAAGGGCATCTCATTTATTTTAGAAATATTGCCTACTCATTGACATCTATCAGAGTTTTGATATAAGTATTAACATCTTTAAAAGTAGTAGGCCAATAGAATCCAAATTGTAAAATTGTGTATGTTGTTTTTTCAACAACAAAATGTCCACCAAAATTAGAATTATGACATTTTTGGATAATTTCATAAGTTTCTTCTATTGGTACATATCTTCGAATAATCAGATCATTTCCTTATTTATGTAAAAATGGTTCATCCCAAAAAAAAAGTCTTAGCTTCAAAAATAACTTTCCTTTTCTACTGGTATGTCATTCCATATGGTATAATATCACTAGCAAGAAAGTTCACGATATCGACATATCACGAAACACACCACTCATTAATATTAAAGAATTTTTTATCTGGAAAATGTTCATTAATTTCTTTATAAAAAAAGAGTGGTTTTTCTAATTCAAGCTTGGAAAAATGATTAACAATTTGATTTTCAATTCCATTTCGATCTACTATTTCAAAATCAAATTCTTGCAAAAGAAGAATCCATCATATAAGTCTTAAATATATCACCTGTAAAATCCAGCATGTCCTAAAAAACTCCTAATTTCCCTTTACGTTTGTTGGATAAGGTAAATTAATGATCACTTGAATTTTAGCAGGATCTACTTCCATGCCATTTTCTGATATTTTATGTCCTAATACAATTCCTCTTGCTACCATAAATTGGCATTTTTCCCAATTAAGGACTAAATTTAATTCTTCACAACGCTTAAGAACTTTAGATAAATGTTCTAAACATGAGTCAAATGAAGTTCCAAATCACTGAAAAGAAATGAAGTTCCAAACACTGAAAAGTCATCCATGAATACTTCAATCCCTTTTTCAATTAAATTCTAAATTTGTTTCTTCACAGCGCTTAAGAACTTTAGATAAATGATCTAAACATGAGTCAAATGATTTCCAAATCACTGAAAAGCTTAAGAACTTTTGATAAATGTTCTAAACATAAGTCAAATGAAGTTCCAAACACTGAAAAATCATTCATAAATACTTCAATCTCTTTTTCAATTAAATTTAAAAAAATTGCCATCAAGCATCTTTGAAATGTAGCAGGGGCATTACATAAACCAAAGGACATTCTTCTAAAAGCAAAACTAGCATACGGACTAGTAAAAATTATTTTCTCTTGATCCTCAGGAGTTATTTGTATTTGGTGATAACCAGTATATCCATCCAGAAAACAAAAATATTTATGCCCAGCTTTTCCATCTAGCATTTGATCTAGAAAGGGTAGTGGAAAATAATCTTTTCTAGTGGCAAGATTTAATTTTCTATAATCAATGCATATTTGCCACCCTGCGACTTGTCTGCAGGTATTAGCTCGTTATGTTCATTTACAGTCACAATCACTCCTCCTTTCTTTGGAATGCAATGAATTGGACTAACATATGCACTATCTAAAATAGGGTAGAAAATTCCAACATCTAACCACTTTAAAATTTCTTTCTTAAGAACTTCTTTCACAACAAGATTCAATCTCTTTTGAGGATCAACCATGGGTTTGCAGTTCCCTTCCATATGAATTCTATGCATACAAATTGAAAGACTGATTCCTTTAATATTAGCAATTGTTCATCCAAAGGCTTTCTTAATTTTTTTCAATATTTTCATCAATCTATCTTCTTCTTCCATCGTTAACTTCGAGGAAATTATAACTGGTAAAGTAGAGGAATCTCCTAAAAAGGCATATTTTAAATGATCATGAAGTAACTTCAACTCAAGTTCTGGAGGTTTTTCAATTGATGGACAAAATGATTTATCTTTTTCTATAGTGTCCAGAATTTCAAAAGTTTCTCGAACATAGTTTGAATCGGCATTAAAAAGATCTTCACATTGATCTAATTACTCTTCTTGCTCGTGTTCCAAATCTTTTTCTTCAAATTTTTCTTCATAGGTAGTTTTGAAATGGTATTCACTGAGATATCATATAACATCCATTCTATAGCATTCATCATCTTTACTTTTTGCAGGATATTTCATTGACTTGAAATATTAAAAGTAACAGTTTGATCATTGACGCGCATTGTTAGTTTCCCTTTTTGTACATCTATCATTGCTCTTCCTGTGGCTTGGAAAGGTCTCCCCAAAATGATAGGCATCTCGTTATCTTTCTCTATATCTAGAACAATGAAATTGACAGGAAAGATAAATCAATTTGCTTTTACTAGGATATCTTCTATAACTCCTTTAGGGTATGTTATTGAACAATCTGCTAACTGCAGAGTTACATTAGTAGGGGTTATTTCTCCTAATCATAATCTTTTAAATATTGATAATGACATAAGGTTAATGCTTGCACTTAAATCACAGAAAGCTTTCCCATAAAAATTGTCTCCTATTGCGCATGGAATTGTAAAGCTACTAGGATCTTTAAGCTTTTCAGGAAGCTTCTTCTGAATTATAGCACTGCACTCCTCACTAAGTGCAACAGTCTAATTTTCTTCAAACTTTCTTTTCCTGTTGAGAATATCCTTTATCAACTTTCTATAACTTGGCATTTTTTCTAAGGCTTCAGTAAATGGAATATTAATTGTAAGCTTCTTAAAAATCTCCATAAATTTTGAAAATTGCTTATCCAACTTCTGCTGACGAAGTCCCTGAGGAAATGGAGGTGGTGGTTCCTCTAAGTTAACTTGAAGTGGATAAATAGGTCTTTCAGAATCTTTTGGAGCGTCCTCTTTTGATTCTTCAATTTCTTCTCTCTACTTCAATTTCTTTTTGAATCCTACCTTCCAACTCTCTTCCGCTTCTAAGTTGAACAGATTTTATTTGCTCTTTATTCTGGTCTTTTGGATTTATTATACTATTACTAGGAAGTGTTCCTTGAGATCTATTACTTAATAAATTTGCAATTTGTCCAAGTTGATTCTCAATATTTATAATTGTAGCTCATTGACTTTGTAAATGATTTCCCATTTGTAAAACCACTTCTTCTATATACAACTTCTTCTCCTTAAATTTTGTATTATTGTTGAAACTTAGAGGATAAGTAGAGCTATAATTATTATTCCCTTTGTTGTTCCAGTTTCCCAATAGGTTTACTTGATTGTTCCCTCATTGCTGATTATTACCACCCGTAGTGTTGTTCCATTAAAGTTGGGATGGTTCTTCCAACCTGGGTTATAATAATTTGAATATGGGTTATTCTGCTTATTATTAATGGCATTCAAAGTTTCTAATGATGCTTGAGAATCTATCATTTGGCCTAATTAATTCTCTTCAATCATGGAAATTGGTTGAGACAAATTTATTACAAATTGGTCTAACTTCCTTGAATTGCAACAACTTGATTTGCTAACATAGTAAATGCATCAGATTCATGAATATTGGTTACTTTCTTTGGATTCAACCACTCAAAAGGCCATTGAAAATTATTGTTTGCCATTTCTTCAACTAAGGCATAAGCATCATGAAATGGTTTTGACATCAATGAACCACCAGCAGCGGCATCAATAATAGATCTAAGAGACCCAACTAATCCTTGGTAGTCATATCTTTAATTAAAGCATAAGCGTCATGAAATGGTTTTGACATCAATGAACCAATCGATAATTAATCTAAGAGATCCAACTAATCCATTATAAAAAGTTTGAATTATTAACCAATCTAATATAGCATGGTGTGGACACTTTTTGAAGAGTTCTTTAAATTATTGGCATGCTTCATAAATAGATTCCCCTTAAAACTGATTAAGAGATGTAATATCATTTCTAAGCTTTGTAGTTTTCCATGGTAGAAATATTTAGCAAGAAATTTTTGTGCTGAATCATCCCAAGTTCTGATAGATCTAGGTGCTAATGAATTCAACCACATATTAGCTTTATCCCTTAGTGAGAAAGGAAATAACCTAAGTCTTATGGCATCATCTAATACACCATCGTATTTAAATATAGCGCACAATTCTAGAAAATTGGCAAGATGTAAATTTGGATCTTTAGTTGGTGATCCCCCAAACTGATTATTTGATACCATTTGAATAATAACAAGTTTAAGGTCAAATAAATTAACCACTACAGTAGGTTTTTGAATACTACAATGAAGTTCATCTATAGTAAGGTTGACATAATCTCTTAAAGGTCTAAACTCTTAATGAATTTAAGCATTTTAATTGTTTTAGTTTGCCATTTCTATAAATTTTTTAGATTTTTCAAGATTTTTATTTTTTTTGGTTTTTTCTGATTTTTTTAATAGTTCTTTCTAATTCAAAAATCGTATGGCACTAGTCCTTCGGAACCTGAACTACGCATACACTAACTAAAAATAAAAATAAAATACACAAAATAAAATCCAACCATTATAAAGTTTAAATAAAACTTTCTAAAAATAGAATTTTGCTTTTAAATCAATTAATTTTTGTTTTCCCCGGCAACAGTGCCCAAAACTTGATCCCGAAACTGCTTATATGCAATAGTATAATAATGTCATTGATGATATTTTTCACTTATGTTTCCTAACTTTGCAACATAACCAAAAATTTGATCCTGATTAAAGTAAGAATTTAACTCTTTAATTTATATTTATCTTGGGATACTACACAAGTATACATATCATTATCAAGTAATATATGACTTTTTTATTAAGTCTTGAGTATCGAACCCACCGGAAAATACGCAATATGCACTATTGAATACCAAACTTTTTATTTTAAAAAGATAATTAATTAAACTAAAAGTATTTTTTCAGTATTAAAATTCAAATCATTTTGGTATTTTTGATATTTTGATAGAACAATAACAATTTAAAAAGATAACTTGAGTTTATGTAAAAGTAAAACACTAAATTTGAAAAATATACTTCTCCTTATCATGAATCAAAAATTAGTATAGGAATTCTTTGTGGAAGTATGCAAATTGTGTTGTGCCAAATAGGAGCAATTATATTCTTTACACTTACTAGAGATGCTATAAAGAACTTTGACTAATTTAAAGTTTGAATAGTTTTGAAGACCGACTAGGCAGGGAAGATACTAGCTCTCACTCTAAAGTTCCTTTGATTCCCTCCACCTGCGGGCTAACATCTCGTATCAGAAGAAAACAATAAACCAAGTTAGGGGCTTTAACCTGTCACTTTAAAGTCCTCTAACTCTACACCCCTCTCACTCTAGAGTTACCTCAATTCCCTCCCACTGGGGCTAACATCTCGTATCAGAACCTAAACAATAAACCAAGTTGGGGGCTTTAACCTATCACTTTAAAGTCCTCTAACTCTACACCCTTCAAAAATTATTTCTAATAAACCAAGTTGGGGGCTTTAACCTGTCACTTTAAAGTCCTCTAACTCTACACCCTTAAAAGATTATTTCGTCATTTATTTATACTAAATCATATGAATTACATTCTCATTCATACAACCTCATGTGATTCTTTAAAATTAATATCTTAAAGTTTGATGACACAAAACCCTTAGGGTAAGACACGACATCAAACTCCTTCGGGTAAGGTATACCTTTCAAAATCAATGCACCACCCTTAGATTGGTCTAAGGCCTTCTAAACTTGTTGTTCGACCAACTACTTTATATATTTTTTTGGTATTCCACTTGATGGGGAATCCTTCTTTTGCTGATCGTCTCTGTTGGCAGAACCAACTTCCTCCTTTCATCGATAATGTGAACTATCTCTAGTTGGTTGACTTCTAGAGAAGCTAACTGCTACGATTGAGACTATCCATGATCTGTAGCCATGACGGCCATGGTGGTAGCCATCTCTTCGGTTCTCTTCTCCATCTGACTGATTTGTTCATATCTTAATAGAATAGCTCTATTTAGATAATCCAAGGTGTTACCTTCAACATGAGGGTGGGCATCATGCGCAGCTGTAGTGGCTTTAGTCTCGATGACATGAATATCCATAAATTATTCATCGAGATAATCATTAAAATCAAATGGTTCATCATCATCAACAACCACTCCATGCTCTTTGGCTAATTTGGAAATTTCAGCCCTAAGCATTTCAACTTTAACTTTAATTATTGCTTATTGAACCATTTTGAGATCTGAAGGACTTTCCTAAATATCCTCCGCTTGTTCATCAAACTCGGCAGCAATAGTTGCAACAATGTCTGATACTTTTGACCTTTGCTTCATTCTACGTTCCTACCATGTGGGCTCATTGAATTGTATTGGTACGATGACCTTGGGTACCCATACCTTCATCCTCAATGGTGATGTCTTGAGATGGGGTGTCTAATTAAAGGCATTAGTGTGTCAAAGAGACACATGCTCACCATGGTACAGACCAAATATAGTACCGAGTGACTTCTTATTTTCTCTTTTTATAGGGAACTCTTACGAGCAACAACTGGTGGTATCTCGTGACTTGACCGGTTGAATTCATGCACCTTGGAGCTGCAGTGGTAACAAAATCAGTGGTGATAATGGTAGTATCAACTCGACTTCCTAGGCAAAATCTGACGAGAATGCTAGTTGATCAAACTTTAGCTGATATTTGAGACTGTCGGGTAGCTCTGACATCTTTCAAAATTTCTTTCTTCATTCAAGGGGACACCGCGCATCCTACTCACAGAAGTAATTCAACCTCTGAACATCCTTCTTTAACAGCCAATCTCTATAATATTGTATGAACTTTGGTGATAGGAGTGGGCTTCTCCTTCTCCTCATCATAATCATGAAACAACTGTAAGGTGGCACCAATCTTTTAAATACTTTCATACCCATTAGTGTCTATTTATGGGTCGAACCTACTCTCTCGTAGAAGTGGAGAAGCCTCAAGCAACCCAAGTTCCTCCTAATGAGGAATCTCATTAACAGATACTTTTTTTCAGGAGTTTTGGCCTTAGCTGCCTTGTTAATCCTTCAACTGCAATTTATTCTTTGAGACTAGGTTAACGACACAGACTTCAAACTTGATCCGATTTCAAACACCGATGGTGGGATGGTAAATCCTCCAACTATATCTTACACAATCATAATCTCCTTTCCATTAGCAAAAGAGGGAACAACAGACTTAACAGGTATCGGGGGAACAATGGTTTTCACCTTCTTATAGGAAGGGAAATCTTAAGAATAGTTCAGGTTGGATTTTGCATGTGGTTCTTGTACTTCAGGAGCAACAACTTTCATTATGACAAAAAGGGCTTTTCCAAGAAGGACTTCTAGTTCATCGAATCTGACTTCAAACTTGATGGTGGGAGTGAAATTGCAAGCATTGCGGCTAGTTGGCAGGTTGCAAGAGAAAGTGAGCGTTGAGAACGCCGTTGCAGCAACTTCAAAAAGAAAGCTCTAGGGTTAGTTATTTGGCCAATATGTTGTAATTCTAGTGCGAAGACTAAAAACTAACAAAGGCTGTTCTGTAGACTGGGCAAGTCTTTATTTAATTTTTTTAGTTTATGAAGACTTTGACATTTAGTAAACTAAATTAATAGTAAGGGAAATTAATTAATTAAAAAGGTTAAAATTAACGAAGCACACAATAATTTGATATAATATTCAAAGTAGCAAACCAAACCTGAAAGACACAGGGAGATGAGTAAAGTTTAGG
This sequence comes from Phalaenopsis hybrid cultivar, assembly GCA_002079205.1. Classification (NCBI taxonomy): domain Eukaryota; kingdom Viridiplantae; phylum Streptophyta; class Magnoliopsida; order Asparagales; family Orchidaceae; genus Phalaenopsis; species Phalaenopsis hybrid cultivar. The sequence continues at coordinate 233,789 of JXCR01092823.1, read as the reverse complement.
ACCCAGTGCAGGACTAAGTTGACAACACACAATGCATAGGCAAAACTAGTTCACTAACACACCTATTGGAGGTCCGATCCAACACAATTATAAAGTCCTAAAGGACTCTTGAATTCTTTTATTTGCCCACGAAGTCTGCTCCAAGTTCCATACTGAAATGTCTTCAGGTTTTCAAGTCTTCAGGTCCTCCAATCTTATTATTAAAAGTTTTATTTATTTTGATAATTTTATAGTGAATTAATTAAAGGGTAGTGGAGGTATAGTTCAAACCTAGGCCAAGGCTAAGTTTATTTAAGCTAAGTAATCACCTAATGTTATGATTTCTAGGTTCTCCCTAATCTAAACAACTTTTATTTCTTTATTATTTGTCCTTAACACATGCATTCCATGTTTGATAAAAGCAATAAAAGAACATGCATTGAGATACATAAAGCAATAAATAGAGCAAATAAAGAAACAATGTTTTATCAAATTTTTATTAAATTTTAATTATTTAATTAGTGGTAACCCAGTCAAGATGTCTATGGCTCCATCGTCCCAGGTCGCTTGGTGCTCTAGCTCTAAGCTTTAGGATTGTTATTCTGAAATAAATGATAGGATGACTTAAATTTCAAATTTAAAATAGTTCAAATATTCAATTTGGACTCAGCTAAAGGTTAAGTCTTCCCAGACTAGACAGATGGTCGTGGAATTTGAAAGAGTTGACCGTACTCACCCAGGAAAGAAATGGGTGAAGCATGCCAATGGAAGAAGGGTAATCTAAACCATAAGGTACATGGACACATTACCAATGTATGAAGACAATATTATCTGATTTAATTGGAGAGAGAAACTAGTCCCTAACAGAGTCTCCAGAAGCTGTCAGTTGCCAAATTGGAAATTGTTGGTCGTTGGAATGGATATCCCGATGCTCGGTTTAATTTAAATTATGTATATGTAATTTGGGAAAAATACTATTTTAAATTTTTGAAAATGCAAAACTGCCTTGATCTCATATCCTTAGTAGTTTAAATAAACGAGCCTAATACCACAAGTAATGCATCTATCCCGTAGTTTAGACACACTACTTACTGTTAAGACTCGATTAAATAAACTAAAGAATTTATGACATCCATTTAAATATGAAAAAAAAACTATTTTTTATGTTGACCGACAAGTTCCTCTATTTAATAAGAAAAATTAAATAGAGTTTATATTAAGCTGGGTTCTTAAAAGTTTGCTATAAGGGCAAGCCCCTATAGTTAATTACATCTTATGTAACCAAAGTCACCTCAAAAAAGTCTTGATAAAAATTAGGGCATATTGTCTTCAAGAATTTCAAAGGAAATGACATTTCAAAAGATTGGACAAAGAGGTGTGAAATGGGAATGACTCAGATTTGAAACTTTTTATTTTGGAATCCAAAGAAAGAATAACTATGAGATGTCACGGATCTTCAATAGAACCTCGGTGACTTACCAAACTATCCTATGGTTTGGCTTTATTTTTGGAGAGAAAATATTATTTAAATGTCACATTTTACAAATTTTATTAATTAGGGCTTACATTTCTGTGAGACAGTCGCATAAATAATCTGGAAGATGTGAGAATTTAGGTCGTGATGAATGACAACCTCAGAATCCTAGGGTGAGTTAGGGCTTAAATTGTAGAATAGGGCTATACAAAGGCCTAAAGAAAAAGTTAAGGATTTATATCGCACTAGGCAAACAACCTCTTAACCCTATGGCTTATTGTTTAATTCTAAGGAAAGATGTGTTGTTGTAGATTCTCGTGCTACTTTAGAAAGCTGCCCACAAAATTATCTTCAGGCTCCTTCGTGAAGTAGCAGTCCTAAGGTCTAAGGTTTAAAGGTTTAAATGACAAGTTTAAATTTAATCATTATGGAGGGATCAAGTTGATTAGAGCGGCCCCGGTTACGATCTCACAGTTCCCTCATTTTTGTATCACTATTTTCTTTTTATTTTATTTAGCTTAAACGAGTTGTGAAACCCATTTAAACCGGGGAGATCTCATTAGTAACCGTGGGTTACCTCCTCCGAGGTACTCCCATAAATTCAAAAGGACGTTTTATGTTTTGTGACATTTCCAAGGATTTATGGTTACCTTCAAAACAATTTGTTTTAAGTTTTTGAAAATGTTGATTAATTTTTTAAAATGGTTTTGATTTTGCGAGTAAGGTGCACACCCAAACAGTTATAATATTTTGTAGCGAAAGTAAATTGTAGAAAGTAAAATGACATAAATTAAACAACCTTGTAAAAGCATACATTTATTTAAATCAAAATTATGTTAGTGATTTCATTAAATGAAAAATATGTTTTAATTACAAAAAAATTATTTTTTATATTTTTATTAAACCGCTCCGAGTCCAAGGAACTTAGAGAAATAAAATTGTATATTTTTTTGATTTTTAATTCATTTGTTATAATTATTATAATGGGAAAATAAGGAAATATATTATAAGCCTTAAAAATTTATTTTTAACATATAAAAATTGGGAAAAATATTTTAATGAGTCTCAAGTGATCAGGAAACTATTAGGCATATTTTGAAATATTTTTATTTTTTTGGATTTTTGAATTATTTTCGAATTATTTTTAATTTAAAATATATTTCAAAAATAAAGTATTTTATAAAAAATAATTTTTTATTTTTCCTAAGTTCTCCTGATGAGAAGGAACTGAAACCATTTTTAATAATTTTTTTTAAGTTTATTTAATTTAATATAATTTTTTTGTAGAAAATTACAACTTTCTTTATAAAATCAATTTTAATGCCCAAACTTAATCAAATAAATTTCAAATTTTTACAGTAAATCATCATGTTTATTCCTCAGAATGTGGAATTTATTTTATTAATTTTTTATTAATATGTAATTAAAATAAATTAATAAAATTTATATACATTTCATTTACTATAGAAATATACAAAATTATTCAAACCATCATGATATTTTTCCTAAGCTTTTCTAACCATGAGAAATCTACTAAAATTTATTTCATAATTTTCCAAGTGATATTTTAATTTATATAATTAATTTAAGCCAAAATAGCCATCCAAGCTTGAAAATTAGGGTTAGAAGCACAAAGATGCTCTCTGACCTTGGCAAAATTAGAGAACATCTCATCTATCATGAGGAACAAATCTTAAAAATTTAAAGCCATGATGGGCAATATTTTAGCTTAATGAATAAAAAAACCACAGAGGCTATTTAATTAATCAAAAATTAAAGAGCCAACAAATAATTTTTATTTTTGGTCCACATTATTTTCCTCTATTCACTGAGCAAGGAGGTATTTTTATTTTATTTTTATGATTTTTCTATGCAAATTTATGAATTTTTAAACATCTGGCATTTAATTAATTCAGGAAATACAGATTTTTCTACTTATCCCAGTCAGCGCTAGTGCAACCTACGACGTGTCGAGCTTTACACACGGAGTTCTCTGGTTCGACACTGCTATCAGCGTAGCCGCTCTGTCAGCCCATTTTTTGTGTTCCATTTGTTCGTTTAATGCGATCTCAGTCGTTCAAACGATACACACATGATCAAACGACATCCGTTCATCATCCCTAACTGACCTACCCCCAAGCCATCCAGACTAAAACCTTAAGATCTCAAGGTAGACTCAACCAAATTACGTAAGGTTTGTTCCTACACCTTCATCTACTCAAGAAAAACATATTCATATGATTTGAAGGATATGAAATACAGTCTATACGCATGGAGAATCAAATTAAGCTTAGTTTAGGGTGAGAGCTCAATACCTTTGTCTGAGAGGTGAAACCTCAATTAGATTGTTGGAGAAGCTTCAGAGGAGTCCAAAGAGCCTTCAGATGAGCTTCTGGGATGTGGTGAAATGTCTAGGTATGATTTCGACCAAAGACAATTTTTGGTGTTGGTTTAAAACTTGGTTAGAGGCTCTCTGTGATGGGACTTTTGTGGGTAATCAACTCCTCTCACCCTGGGGATAGTATGTACAATTAATTAAACTTTGGTGGATTATGGAGGTGTGGAGAATTATGTCCTGGTTTTGGCTGGGAATTCAACGAGGAAATTTGCTTTGTATAGTGGAAATCAGGGCTGGTGAACAGTGGGATTGCACTTAGGACGGTTTGGAGAAGCTTTGGTGAGATTTTGGCAAAGTTTCCCCTAGTTTTCAAGCACTCTCCCCTTTGGTCGTAAAGTGGTCAATTTATAGCCATGACTGCCTGATGGAGGTCAGGGCTTGACAATGTGTACATAGATCTGCTGAGGCGGAGGGAAGAAGAGCTCTAATGGTAAATGGGATTTAACCAACTCAGTGAGGCTTAATTTTGGGCTTTAGCCACTTGGGGCTCTCTTGGGCTAGTTGTTTCCAGTGGCTGAGGTGGTGGCTGGCCAGGGTTAAGTCACTTCTGGGCTCAAGGAGGCCAAGGGGTAGCTAATGATGGTTAACTCTTAATGGCAAGTGATGATGGCCAAATTATTCAAGTTTAGGCCATAAATGGGGTGAAATCCCCTAAATCATACGAGCATTGGTCCTTAGCTCATATAGGGTGGGCTAGGTGGGTCTAGCTTGGTCACTAGAGTCCAACTGGTGGCTGTAGTTGCTTTGGTTTTATCAAGTTAGCTTAGCTTGGTCAAGTTTGGTACATGGGTTACATTTTGGCTTGGATTTGGGTTTAGGTTGAGTTAGTCATGACATTGTGCTCGATTGATTGATAAAAATGGTATAGATGATCATCACAAGGAGTATAGAAAATATTTGGAGCGATTTTGAATTGATTTGGAAGTTCAATTTGGAGGATTTTGGCTCATGATCAATTTTGGGTATGTTGGGTTAGACTTGGGTTTAAGTTAGGCTAGAGTTTGGCTAGGGCCCATTTGATGGTTCAAATTGGTCCTAATAATTGCCATGAAGAGTTTTGAAAAGAACTTGAGTGGAAACTTTGGGGTTATGGAGTTCAATTTGATGGAACTTGGGGACATGGCTAATTTGGAGCAAAATTGTGGGTTTTGGTCCAAGTCAAATTTGAATGAAATTGAGGCTTGAACAAGGCCAATTGAAGGTTCAATTTAATCTAGGGAAATGTTGTGAAAAGTTTATGATGCAAAACCGGAGCAATTGGATAGGTTTGGGGGTTCATTTGAGTGAAAGTTTGATTTTGGATCAAATTGGGGCTTTTTGACTTGGGTTGAAATTGGATTTAAATGTTGGTCAATTGGGCCTGAATTTGGATTCAATTAAGCTTAGGAATGATAAATTTGAGTTTAGAATTGAAATGGGGAAGATTGAGATCAAATTGGTGAACATTGGGGGTGCATTGGGGAAATTGGGCCTTCAAATGCAATTTGGGACTTTTGCTCAAAATTGGTCAAATTGAGCTCATTGGAGTGGTCCAAATTGATTTTGGGGGCATTTGAAGTGATTTTACAGGTTTTGGGACAATTTGGGTCACCAAGATTATTTTGGTAATTTTGGCAAAATTAGGGGTGTTTTAGTAATTTTGAATTTTTAGGGTGTTTTGGAAAATATGGATGGTTTCAAATGGTTTGAGAAGAATTTTGAAAAAAATTTGGTATTTTGGGTAATTTTGGGTATTTTGGTCAAAATTGGAGTTTCAAGCATAGTTTAAGAATTTGGGTAGATTTGGGAAAAATGGCTAAGTTGGGTATTTTGGTAAAATTGGAGTGTCAATCACCTACTTGAGCCATGGACCAATAGAATTTGCTATTTTGGGTCCTTCATGTACTGGTTCTAACTAAACCCTAGCCTAGGGCTAGTGGGTCTAGGGGATCATCTACATGAGTCTCCCAAAGGGTTAAGGGATCAAAGTTAAACATGTTTGGGCTTAAGGTAGTGAGCGGAAGTGTCATGTGCAAGTGTGTGTGTGAGACCAACTAAGACCACACCACCAGAGGGTTAACCTTAAGGCCAAGCAATCATATGGTAACTCCCCTTTAGCTCCCCCATATTGACTCCACCTACTAAGTGCTAGAGGTTAGGACTAATATGTGAAACTTTAAGTTGAGCAAAGAAGAGTTTAAAATTTCTAATGGTGAGGGTTCCTTTTTTAGTCCTCTAGGAATAGTCAACGGGAAAGTCCTATGGCTAGAACTTAGGCTACTAAAGAGGAAGGACTAGACCTCAACCAAAAGTGAGGTCAACAACTGGGTAGGTTCCAATCTCTCACTTCTATATTACCCACTATGCCCTCTCTTTAGGACTCCTTAAGTTCCAAAATCTAAATCAAATTGGTTAAGGTTCTAGCCTGTCACCATAAAATCACTAATTTACACCATCAAATCTTATCTCTCTATGTATTTGCACTAACTAATGGGCTACGTTAACTCCTTCCAAATTAATGTGATTCTTACTAGTTGAGGAGTACATAGCTCTCCCGGATCAATATTTATTCACAACAAGTTCTAACATAACAGTTGACCAGATTCAATAAGAAAATTATTTTTTAGTAATGAATCATCACAAGTATAAAATAAGAGAATCCTTAAGTAATTCTAATCCTACATATGATTAATTCTTATTACAAGGAGAAAGAGTAAGGAAAACTACTCACTAAGCATAGAGAAAACAAATGGATTCTTAATTTCAAATGACATTGAAATCATACAACTATATTACAATAATTCAAAAAAAATATAAAAAATGCCCAAAACGTATCTTTACAAAAGATTCATGCCCTCCTTGTATAGAAAATAACAATCTCTTATACTTCTCTCCAAAGTCCCATAAGTCATCAAGATTCCAGAAGACACTTCCCCCCATACACAATCACACGCTCTTGCCTCTCTTACACTCCTCCCTCTTCTTTAAGAGACACCAAGCCTCATTTATTAAAAAAATTGAATTCTCCAAGAGTCACTTCAGATGCCCCTTCAAAATTTGTCCAAATACATTTAATTTTGAGAAAAACAAATTCTGGCGGGCCTCAGTGCCAGTCTTCTACAAGCTCTACTTAAATACCTAGCTCCTAAGCGCCGAATCATGGCACCATGGCGTTGGGCTCTGTATTTTCACGTACAGAGTGTAACGCCAAAAGCTGACACCTATGCAGTAGTTCATTTTTTTGCTCCTTTGCTCAATTTGACCCCTTTTGCTCAGTTTTTCTCCTTTTTCTCCAAAACTCTATTTTTTTTTACCTAAAACTAAAAACATTTAGAATAACTTTCTTTAAAGTGCAATAGCATAAAAAATGAGCATAAAATGTATAAAAAAAAAGTAGCTCATATTTATGCATGTTAATTGCCCCGAACATAAACATTATTTTTTCTTTAAATAACACTGCAACCTTAAAATATGTTTATATGTAGGTGGGTTTCTTTGAGATGACCTCAATTTTTATTCTACAAAAGTTATAGTCCAACTTAGAAGAATTTCCAGTAAAATAGATGATATCTAAGGTATCAGAATATTTAGTATTAAGCATAGGAATCTTGATTTTCATATTTAATTAAAAAATAATTGAAATTTTTATAAACTTTGGATTCTTAGGAAAAATATTAATTTCATAACTTATGGATTCTATTTTGAAACTAATTTTTACTAATACTTTATGAAATTAATTTAGGATTGATCCTAAGTTCTCTTCCTTAGAAAGATTCAAGTGAAATTAATTTTTTATTAGGTCCTAATCCTCAAGCTTTTTCCCACATATTTTCTTTTTAATTTTCTTTTCCTTTTCTCAATCTTTTCTTTTTTTGCTTTTCTTTTAAGTTTTTTTTATTCCTTACTCATTTATGTGAAAATTACTATATTTGAATTACCCATTATTGATTTTGAATTTCACTATCCCTTTTCTAAAGTTAAGAACTTATTTTCTATCCTTAGATTAAAATTTAATTATAGTTTTGAAAAATAATTTTAATAGAGTCTCAATTTTTCAAATAGTATTATTCTAAAAATCCTTAATTTTTCAATAATTCATTTTTTCTATAAAAAGTAAAATCATATCCCTATTATTTTTACTAAACATTTTATCTTTAGTTTCATCCTTTTGACCAAAGTTTCTCCTATGTTTTCCTACTGCATTTCTATAATTAAAATTTTACTAATCTTATGATAACTCCGCATAACAAAAATCATTTTTCAAATAAAATTTTGTTTGTAGTTGCTTTTAAGACAAATAAAGTTTTAACTTTGAAATTTATTTTTCTTCATCCTCTCAAACTTGAATTTTTGTGTATTTTACAATTAATATAGATAAATATGACATGAAGAAAAATTTAATTTATAAATACATGCTAAAAGTTAAATTGAACTAAAAAGAAAGCATAGACTTTACTACATCTACTAAGTACAAAAGTAGACATGTATAATCTTTCGGTTTAAAATTTAATAGAGGGAATTTCAATATAATAAATAAGGCATGAATTTAAAGATAAGTCCGTCTAACAAAAACAATACTAACACTCATTTCATAAAAAGAATAATATAAACATAGTCTACTACTTGATCACTTCATCATATTACAACACACATATATCAATCCAACACAAACAAAAAAATTTGAAGACACCCAAACATTAGAGTTCGACACATAAGCAAAAAAATCTTCTCATTAATAATCACACTAACAAAGATAATCATGGGGGGCCTCCCATGAACCTCTCGCCAACCCAACAAAAGATTCCTCTTGGATCAAAATTGAATTTAAGTAACCCTTGATCAATCACCCAATCTTTTCTGGATCCTAGGATTCTTAATAAATCCGTAAATTTTAGTTTTTCTTGTAACTTTTCCTTTTTAGATTAATTCAGATCATTGTTCCTTATGTTTTTTTCTAGATCAAATATTCTTCTAATGATCTTCTCAATTTGCATATTAATATCACCCTTAAAATTTATAAGAAATGGATCTCTATATTATAATTCAAGATCTCCTAAATTTTGCATCAGATTCTCTCTATATGATTCAGACACTGGATCAAATTCTACTATGTTACTCTTCTCTCTCGAGTTATCTTCTAATTCTTCCTCTTTGGGCTGAGGAAATGGTGGAGGTGGTATTTCTATATTTATCTTGTTTTGTGAAATATGTTTTTCTAATTCCTTAAGAATTTCTTCCATTGGTCTTTCAATCTTCTTGTTTTTTTTTCAACTCAAAATTTTTTTCCACCATATCCTCCAATTATCCTCCACTTTTTAGGTGGATAGCTTCATCTTGCCCACCATTCTTCTCCTTGGGGTTTATCTCAGAGTCACTAAGTAAAATCTCTAGAAGATGATTGTTAATTAAGTTAACAATCTACTCCAATTGGTTTTCTATATTCCCTATTGCAGCCACTTGACTTTCCCACAGACTCTTCATTGGAATGAAAACCTCTTCTAGCAATAACTCCTCCTCATTCTATGGGTTGAAGTTAAATTTATGAGGAAAAAAAAGTCCAACATTAAAATTTTCCTGATTATTCCAATTATATATCTTATTAAGTTGATTATCTTTCCACAATTGGTTTCTTCCTCCAAAATTAATATTCTAGTTAAAGTTGGAATGATTCTCGCAGCATGGGTTGTAATAAAGAGATTAAAGATAGCGTATCTCATGGCTATTTTCAAAATAGTTCTTCTCAATCAATTGTCCGAATGAATTTTCATCAATAACAGGGGGTCCTTGAGGATAATGTTCTAGGTATTGATCTCTCTTTCTTGTAATATCTAGAACTTGAGAAGTTAAAATAGTCAGCACATCAACTTCATAAAAGTTCACTACCCTCTTGGGGTTTACTCTATTAAAACTGCTAGCATAATAATTCAAAACTGAATATTCGTTATCTTGTTGATCTGCTATTTCTACAATAAATTGATGGAGTCCTTCTGATTCATAATCCTCCTAACAGTTCTCTCTAGTTCTAATTTGTAAGGTTCAAGGTCTGTAGCTTCTGAACTATGCAAACAAATCTAAAGACTTAACTAATACTACAGATATCTAGTACTTTAAGCACTCAAAAGTATTTTTGGAATTTTGAATTTTATTTAGAATAAACATACAATAATTAAAGATACTAGATAATAACACTACAATTTCCAAATCTAATTTTTACAGATTCAACTTAAAAATCTAATAAACTTCTTACCGTAGCTTCCCGAGCAATGGCGCCAAGAAATTGACCTTACCCGCAAATACACAGTTATGTAGTTTCCTATCCGAAACTTTGAGTTGGTTTTCTTATGCAACTAGTGTGTAAAATGAATATGTTATAGAATTTAGAATTTGATTTATAGTTTACACACTATAGTTTCTATGCAAGTTCTCATATTTTTCAAGTAATATAGGATTTATTTTAAGCGAGGTAAGAAATCCCTTAAGCTATGTTCTAGTCTACTACTCTCAAGTTTTAGGTTGGAATTTTTCAAAAGATTATTTTCCTAAATTTACTACTTAAATCTAAAATTAAAATTAACTAAATTAATAATCTATGGAGGTTGGTTAAATTTTGGAAAGTTCTATAATCAAAATCCCTTTCCCATTTGCAATGAGATCATAATCAAATTAGGAAACAAATGTTTAGAGGTTTGAATGCAGTTTCATGATAAATAAGAGCAATCCTATTGTTTACCCTCTTCTGAGTGCATAGAGAACATTGGCTAACCTAGAGTTAAGTTTTTAAATCTAAGGTTATGCTGGGTAGGTTCTAGCCTCTCACTTCTAGATTACCCAATGTGCCCTCTCTGGTCCTTAAGTTCAAAAATCTAGATCAAATTGGTTAAGGTTCTAGCCTATCACCCTAGAATCATCAATTTACACTCATCAGATATTATCTCTTTATCGATTTTCACTAACCAATGGTCTACCTTATCACCCACCATATTAATGTGATTCTTACTAGTTGAGGAATACATAGCCCTCCCAGATCATTATGGATTCATAATAAATTTTAACATACCAAAATGTCATATTTAATATGTAAATTAAGTATGAAGTAATGAATCATCACAACTATGGAATAGGAGAAGTCTTAAATAATTCTAATCCTACACATGATTAATTCTTATTGCAAGAAGAAAGAGTAAGGAAAATTACTCACATGCATGGAGAAAACACATGGATTGTTCGTTGAAAATAACATTGAAATGTTACAAATATATTGCAATAATTCAAAAAAAAAAGCAAAAGGCGTCCAAAACTTATCTTTATAGAAGATTCATGCCCTCCTTTCATAGCAAATAACAATCTCTTACACTTCTCTCCAATGTCCTAAAAGTCTCCAAGGCTTCAAAAGACACTTCCTCCGTTACACACATTCACTCACTCACCTCTCTCACACTCCTCCCTTTTATTCAATAGACACCAAGCCTCATTTAATATAACCTTTGAATTACATAAGATTCACTTCAGATACCCCTTCAAAATTCATCCAAATACATTGAATTTTGAAAAAAAACTGACTCTCGCATCTAGGCGTCAGTCTTCTAGAAGACCAAGTTAACTGTCTGGTGCCTACGTATTGGATCCTAGAACCATGACATTGGGCTCTCTGGTTTCACATACAAAGTATGGTACTTAGGCCCTAGAAGCTGGCGCTTAGGCGCCAATTCATTTTTTTGCTTTTTCGCTCCTTTTGACTGCTTTTTACTCCATTTTTGCTCCTTTTTCTCCAAAACTTCATTTCTTGTACCTAAAATGAAAAACATGCAAAATACATTTTAAAGTGTAATATCATTAAAATTGAGCATAAAATGTATATAAAAAATAACACATTTTTAGGCCTATCAATTCCCTCAAACTTAAACGTTACTTGCCTTTAAGTAACACTACAATATTAAAATATGTTGATTTATGTTAGTGGGTTTCTTTAAGATGACCTAAAGTTTTATTCTAGAAATGTTATAGTCTAACATTGAAGAATTTATAATAAATTAGATGATATCTAGGTATCATAATATTTAGTATTAAACTTAGGAATATCGATTTTTTATTTAATTCAAAAATAATACAAACTTTTCTAAACTTTGGATTCATAAAAAAATTATTAATTTCAAAATTTATGGATTCTATTTTGAAAATAATTTTTAATAATACCATCTGATATTAAGTATAGGATTGATCAAAAGTTTTCTTCCTCAGAAAGATTCAAATGAAATCAATTTTTAATTAGATCATAATCCTCAAGCTTCTCCTAACATATTTTCTTTTTACTTTTTTCCTTTTTTGTTTCTTTTATTTTTCTTCTTTTTTAGGATATTTTTAATCATTACTCTTTTATGTGAGAATTATTATATCTGGACAGGCCTTTAATGATTTTGAATTTCACAATCCCTTTTTAAAAGTTCAAAACTTATTTTCTATCATCAACTTAAATGTAGTATTAGTTTTTGAAAAAGAATCTTAATAGAGTCTCATTTCTTCAAAAAGTATTATTCTAAAAATCTTTAATTTTTCAAAAATTTATTTATTTTTATTATAAATAGTAAAAATATTTCCTTACTTTTTTCTACTAAGCATCTTAACTTTAGATATATCCTTTTTACAAAGTTTCTACTAAGTTTTCTTACTTCTGTTATAATTATAATTTTAGTAATCTTATGATCTCCACATAACAAAAATCATTTTTCAAATAAAGTTTTTTTGTAGTTGGTTTTAGGATAAATAAAGTTTAACTTTCAAATATAATTTTCTTCCTCCCCCCAAACTTTAATTTTTAAATATTTTATAATTAGTACAGATAAATATGACAGGAAGAAAGATTAAAATTGATGAATACATGCTTAAAATTAAATTGAACTAAAAATAAAGCATAAACTTTAGTACAGGTACTAAGTATAAAAGTAGATATGTATGATTTTCAAGTTCTCAATTTAATAGAGGGAATTGCTATATAATAAATAAGGCCTAAATATAAAGATAAGTATATCTCACACACACACAACGCTAACATTCATTTCATAAAAATAATAATACAAACATAGTTTAGTACTTGATCACTTCATCACTGCTACAACACACATATATCAATCCAACACAAACAAACAAACTAAGACACCCAAATATCAGAGTTTGAAACATAAGCAGAAACATCTTCTCATTAGCAATCACATCAACAAAGATAATAATAAGCTAGCACCAGAGGCGGCAAATTGGCTCCATAAGCTTCAGAATCTAGAGAATAGTGCAGACTTCACCAGGCTAGCGCCAAAAATGCTAGAAATGAATTAAGATGGAGTAAGGTGGTTTGTGACTATTTTTAAGTGATTTTTTAAGGCTTAAAACAATTCAAACATCCCATGGAGTGCTTCATTGCATATAGACACTTTGGAAGTCTCTTTAATGAAGAGATATGTCTCTTGGATGAAGGGACTTATCTCTTGGTGCAAAAAGGTGTGACTTTTGGGGGAAAATTGGAAGGAATTTTGAATTCCTTTTGTAAGAAGGCTGACCCTAATTAAAAAGAGAGAAGTCTAGAGAAAAAAGGGGAGCGTGAGATAGAGAAAAAGGTTTTGGGGTGAGAGAGAAGGGAGTATTTTCTTCTAGGGTTGTAAGAGGAGTGGGAAGGTGAGAGAATTCGTATTCATTACACTTATAAGAGAGAAATGTGTGTAATTGTATAAAGAGAAAGTGCTTAAAGGGAACTTCTAGGGATTTTCTTGGGAAGGAGTATGAGATAAGTTGTGTTATTTCTTTCATTATTTTGTAAACTTATTTTTTTGTATGAAATTTATGTTTTGTCGTATCCTTCTCATGAATTTTGAGTAGTCTTCTTTATCTTTCTCCCTACAAGGAGATTTGGTTTTGTTAAGAATTAGTTTTATTTTGTAAGGTTTTAAATAATAAAATTTTGTGATGATTCAAACTCTGATCTTCATTTACTTTTTGATCTAGCCAATTGAAAGGTTAAAATTTGTTGAGAAACATACATCCTAAAGGGCTTTGCTTTCTACAACAAGGTAAGAGTCACATTCAATTTTATAGGTGAGAATGTAATCCATGGGGTTGCATGCAAATAAATAGGGAAATATACTTTGATGGGCACATAATTGGAGATTTTAATGTGATAGATTAAAATCCCCAATTTAGTTTAGTTGCTTGGAAGCTAAAGCGAGATTGTTAGCCCTCAGGCAAAGGAGAAGTGGGAGCTCTGGAGTGATAGCCACTATCCTCTCAACCTAACCACAGATTTAGTGACCAAACTCTGAATTAATCAATGTTCTGTTTGCACTCTCAGAGGGTAAAGAATAGGATTGCTCCTATTTGGCACAATATAATTATATATATATTTTAAATGATTTTAATTTCTTCACATTCCATAAAATCATTGTAAAGGGGAATGATGCTTTCTTAAATTTCAACTCTTCGTTTCAAAACTTTGTTTAGTCGTTATAAATTTTGATTTTGAAGTTGAGCAATTAGTTTAGTTAACTTAGTTTTTTTAACTGCATTTCATTTAGTGAACATTAAATTTACATTAAATTTTTTTTGCTTGCATAAGTTTTATAGTTTGAATATTGTGTTTGACGTTATAACCGTAAGAATTTCCAACTCCTTGTGGGATCGACACTTTGGACTCCATTAGAGTCTTTTATTACTTGAGCGACACATATACTTGCATTACTATTACGGGTTTGCTAGCTTAAAGATTTTAAAAAATAAAATTAAATACTAAATTTATTTTCATTGGGCTTGAACTGCATATTTATTATTAGTGCTAACAGCTCAGCCCGTGTATCAAGTTTTTGGCGCTGTTGTCGGGGAGTAACAGTAAATTACTTTATAATTGAGAATATTTTATTTGAATTGAAAAATTATTTGTAGTTTAGTTAAATACTTATATATTTTAGTTTGTTTGCCTATTTTTATTGTTTATTGTTTTTTATGCATATTTTAAGATTGGTAGGTCTAATAGCATACGATTTGGACTTAGAAAGAACAATTAGAAAAATTTGAAAGAAACAAAAAGAGATAGATAATTTGAACAAAATGGCTTGCAACTTAATAAATTCTAGAAATGAAAATGAACATTATCAGAGACATTTAAGAGATTATGCTAACCCTATAGCCGATGAAATTCATTTGACTATACAAAACCCTGCTGTAGCTGCCAATTCCTTTGAGCTTAAACATGCTATTATCCAAATGGTGCGAAATAATTAGTTTGGGGGAACACAGATTGAAGATCCTAACTTACACTTTGCTAGTTTTGTAGAATTGTGTACTACATTTAAAAATGATGAAGTGTCGAATGATGCCGTCAGACTTAGACTTTCTCCTTTTTCACGAAAGGATAATGCTAAGATGTGGTTAAACTTATTAGCATCTATAGCTATCAGAACTTATGAAGACTTATTGATATACCAAAATAATACATTATTTTAAGTATACATTTTATGCTTATTTTTGGTGATATTGTATTAAAGAAGGGTATTTTCATATTTTTGTTTCAAGTATATCAATTTTAGGCATTGATGTAAGAGTAGCAAAAAGGATAGAATTTGGAGCAAAACAGTGAATTTTGAGATTTTGGCGCCTAAAGTGCCAGAATTTTTTGATAGATAGCTGGCGTTTGAAGTGCCAGAATTGGCACCTAAAGTGCCATTTGATAGAGAGCTGGTGTGTGAAGCGCCAAAACCCAGAACAGTGCAGGCTTAAGCAGGATGGCGCCTGAAGCACCAGAACCAACACCTGAGCCGTCAGATATGACTTTTTTGCAGATTAAGGTGTTTGAGGATGAATTTTGTGCAAATTTTGAAAGGGGCACATGTTCTAAACACCCCATGGAGTGATTCAATGCATCTAAACACTTTGAAAGTATTTTATGAAGAGATATGTCTCTTGAATCAATAGACACATCTTTCGAATTCAAAAGGGTTGACTTTTGGAAAAAAAATTTTTAGGGAATTTTGAATTCTTTTTGGAGGGAGGCAGCCTCTAATAAAAGAGAGGGAATTCTAAGGCTTGAAAGGGGGCAAAAAAAGAGTCTTGGGAGAGATTTTTGAATAAGGCAAGAAAGAGAGAGAGAAAGTCAAGGGCTTGAAGATTTTCTTCAAGGATTGTAAGAGGAGAGGGAAGGTGAGACATTTCTTCTTCATTAATTTTCTAAGAGAGAATTGAGAGTGCTTGTAAAAAGGGAAAGTACATGAAGAGAACTTCTAGCAATTTTCTTAGGAAGGATTGTGCGATAAATTGTGTTTTTTGTATTTTTTTTGTTTTGTAAACTTATTTTTATATATGAAATCTGCATTTTGTCATATCCTTCTCATGAATTTTGAGTTGTCTTATTTATCCTTCTCTCTACTTTGAGATATGATTTTGTGAAGAATTAATTTTGTTTTATAAGGTTTTAAATGTCAATAATTTGTGATGATTTGAACTCTAATCTCCTTTTACCCTTCGATCTGGCCAATTGAAATATTAAGAAGTGTTGAGAAGCATATGTTTTGAAAGGGCTATGATTTGTACAATATAGTCAGAAACACATTTGATTCCATGGGAGAGGATGTCATCCATGGGATTAAGTGCAAATAAATAGGAAAATATACATCGTTGGATGCATAATTTGAGATTTTAAGGTGACAGATTAAAATCCCCAATTTGGTCCAGTTGAATGGAAAGTAATGCAAGATTGTTAGACCTCAGGTGAGGGAGTAGTGGGAGCTCTGGAGTGGCAGCCAGTATCCTCCCAGCCTAACTATAAACTTGAGGACCAAACTCTGGATTGGTCAATGTTCGTTATGCACTTAGAAGAGGGTAAAGAATAAGATTGCTTCTGTTTGACATAAAACAATTTATAGATATATTTTTAAATGATTTTAATTTCTTCACAATCCATATACTCATTGTAAAGGGGAATGATGCCTTCTTAAATTTGAACTCTTCATCACAAAAACTTTATTTTGTTTTCTTAAGTTTACTTTTGAAAGTTTAGCAATTAATTTAATTAACTTAGCCTTTTAATTATATTATAGTTAGCATTTACTCATTTTACTCTAGATTCAAATTTTGTAATTCACTTTTGTAGTTTAAATTATATTTTACATTATAATCATAAGAACTTACTTATTAGCATTTCCAATTTCCATGTGGAATCGATATCTAGGACTCCAAAGCCCTTTATTAATTGAGTGATACGTATACTTACATTATTATTAGGGTATTTGACAGTTTAAAGATTTTTTACAAGATAAAACTATTTTCACTATCGACACTACAAAGTTGGTTGGGAGATTGAAGTTGTCGGTCGCTGGAATGAGTATCCCAACGCCCGGTTTAATTTAATTTATATACATTTAAATTGGAAAGAGTAGTATTTTAAAATTTGAAAATATAAGACTGAACCGATCTCATATGCTTAGTAGTTTAAATAAACAAGCCTATTATCGTAAGCAATGCATCCATCCCGAAGAATAGATGTGCTACTTATTGGTGAAAGCTCTATTAAATAAACCAAATATTGTGTGACAACGGTTTAAGTTTGAAAAACCAATTATATGTTGACCAACAAATTCTCTTATTTAATACAAAAAATTAAATAAGGTTTATATTAAGCTTGGTTCTTGAAATTTTCCTATAAAGGCAAGTTCTTATAGTTAATTACATATTAGATAATAGAAGTCACCTAAGAAAACTCTCGATAAAAATTAGGGGATATTATATTCAAGAATTTCAAAGGATAGGACTTTTCAAAGAGATCGGACAAAGAGGTGTGAAAGGGGAATGACTCAGATTTTGAACATTTTATTTTTGGAATCCAAAGGAAGAAGAACTAGGGGATGTCATATATCCTGAGGAGAACCTTGGTGACTTCCCAAAACTACCCTATGTTTTGGCATCAACTTCAACAAGAAATTATTTGTGTTATCTTGCTAATTTGTCTAATTAGGGCTTACATTCGTGTGAAATGATTGTGCAAATAGCCTGCATAAATGTGAGGATTTAGGTCGGGACGAAAGATAACCTTGGAATCCTAAAACTATTTAGGGCTTATATTGTATAGCAGATCCATACAAAAGCCTAAAGATGAATTGAGGATTTATGTCGCACTAGGCGGACAACCTCAAAATCCTATGGCTTGTTATTTAATTCTAGGAAAAGATATGCTGTTGTAGATCCTTTTGTTGTTATAGATCATCATGTTGTTGCAGATTGCTGTTGTAGAAGGTTATCCATAGATTTAGCTCCAAGCTCCTCGTCGTAGCAAGTTTAAATTTTCAAATGTGTCAGGTCTTGATGTTAAATCAAATGTTTCCTAAGGTTATAGCTATTTAAATATCATGGGGATGTTAAAGTTGATTAGAGCGACACCGGTTAGGATCTCACGGTCCCCTCATTCTGGCACCACTATTTTTTTGGATTCACTTAGTTCAAATGAACTTACTAAACTCAACTCAATGAGTTCCATACTTTCATTTAGACCGTGGGAAATTTCGTTAGTAATCGCAGGTTACCTCCTCCAAGGGATTCCCAATTATCCGATAGAGACAGTTTAATTTTGTTGTAATTTTTTATTTTGTTTTGTTTGTGATTAAATTTTAAGTTGTCTTATATTTTGAATGTTGTGCCGGTGAATTTTATCTTATTTTGATTTCTTAATTTTGTTTTGGTTTTGGTTTCGTGGCCATCCTTAAAGTTTCAGTTTTGACATGCAGCGTGACCTTGTTGTTTAACATGCAAATTTATTGGCAAGAAACAAGAGGTGCAGATAAAAAGAAAGTAAATTGCAATGCAATAACTTAAACATATACTTGTCAATTCTTCCCACTCCTCCACCTGAAAAGTCTGTACTTGCAAGGCATATATATATAATTTTGCAGGAGTTAAAACATACTTGTAGGAAAAGCAGAGACTACAAATTTGAGGTATGTCTACCAGATCCTATGTCATGCCTTGGTGGGTCCAATTTGTTCATCTCTAGGGATGATTCCATTAAGAAAATCACAATATGTCCAAGTGTCCTCTGAGAATCTCAAAGGATCATGAAAAGGTCCTGGGTGATACCCTAGACATTTCACAGTCCCTTGAATAGTCTCAAGTTCATTTGGTCTTATTATTTTTGCTATATGGTTCACCCAACTCATACCCTTATTCTTAGTGAACCGTAATTTTTTGATTATTTCATTAAGTGCAGTAATTATCATTTGATGTTTCACTTACGAATTATACGAGTAAAGGCCCTTAGGGGCAAGTTGGCTTAATTAAGGGAGTTAGTCGGTTTGATTTTTAAAGATGGGCTTGTAGTGTTTTAAAAAATTTCAAAGTAATTATAGGTCATTTTATAAACCTCATTATACAAGATTTTGATTAAGCCTAGTTCGCTACTAAGCCCGTAAAACTTAATGGGTCGTTTTGTAATTTTTCAGAAAAGTTTTAAATGTTTATACCTTTAATCCTTATCAGGGATAATACAACATTTTCGAACCATTATTTTGGGTTTTAAGTTAGTGTATTATAATCTTCCAAAGTCAAACCCCTCACCTTAGTATCCTCTTATTTAATTACTCTTCCAAATTTCATCAATTTGAGAAATTACAAATTTATCCTTAATGAGACCAAAGTGAGATTTGTTGCTACCATTTATCCGTTTCATGTTTAAGTCATCAAGACATGCCAATTAAGCTCATTCATTGCCCATTTACCCTTTGTTTAGGCATAAATATTAGTTAAGGCTTAAATTCTAAAATTACCCTTTTTGCCCTCAAGACCCTAACACCTCATAATTCATTAAAACAAACTCCAGTGACTTTAAAATTTTAATCTTACCCCACCCATAGGTTCATTAAAATATCAGAGGAGAAAATGTGATTTTTTTGAATTTATTTAATTTTATAATCATTTTTAATGCAAAAGAAGGGATTTTTTAATGAAAATTCAATAACTCAATAGAAACAAAACTTCTATACTTAAGAAAAATACTAGATGTTTACATAAGTTAGAGGACCAATTGGACCGATTTTCATGATTTTTAGAGGTTAATTTAATTATTAAAATAATTTTTTTTGTTTAAGTAATAATTAAATAAAAAATATTATTTAAGTGGAAAATTAAATTTTATATTTTTCTTAAATCTCCCTAAGTCTAGGGAGCCCATAAAAATAAGTTTCATATTTTTATTGTTTATATTTTAATTGTTGGAGATATTTTACTGAAAAATTAAAGAAAATTCCTTTTAAGCCTTTTAAAATTAATATCTTGGCTTAGAAAATAAGGAAAATTATTTTAATTTGTCCTGAGTGATCAGAACGCAAAATGTGACAATTTAGTGTGTTTTTATAATCTTGTATTTTTTATGATTTTTAATTAATTTTTATTTATTTAAATACTCAAAAATAACTTAAAAATGAAGTATTTATTTTAATTCTAGTTTTATTTTTCTTATCTTACTATGGTCATAAGAATCTCTTGAAACTAATTTGGAGATTTTTTGAGTTTTATGTTAATTTTATAATTATTTTTGTGCCAAAAATGCAATTTCACTTAATTAATCTATTTTAGTGGTCAAATTAATTCCAATTGACTTGAAATTTTTATGAGGAGCTCCTCTATCATTAAATTATAGTGGAGAATGATTTTCATGCCATTGACATTTATAATTACTCTAATTTGATTTTCTTTCATTGTTAGGGGTTTGTGGTAATTAGTGTTATTCTTAATGAATTAAACCAAGTTTAAATTTTTCCTAGGGTCCTCTGGCTACAACGAACTTACCAAAACTAGTTTTGTATTTTTCTGATTAATGTTTTAATTACTATAATACTAAAACGGACATGACATGATTGAAAAATAGAGATCTTTGCCTAGAGATCTCCCCTGATCTTGGAAATTTCAGGGAAGATCCCTCATGACAAAGAGAAACAAAGCCCTAAAAATCAAGTCATGGTGAAGTGTCTCTGTAAATGGATAATTCAAGAAAGAAAGAAATTATTTATTTAATTAAAAAACACACATGCATCAAACTGACATGGCACTATTTTGGTTGGAGGGGAGTTGCCCGTAAGAAGCTATCGACCGCCAGAATTGAAATCCTGTCACCCTCTTAGGAAGGACATTAAATCATAGAAAACTATGTAATCAAACTGACCCCATATTTTTCATAGTTTAAATGAAGAAGCACTATACCTCAAACCCTGTATCTATCCTGAAGGATGAACATAAGACTTGAGGATGAGGCTCGATCAAATAAACTAAGGAAAGTATGACATCCGTCTGGTCTGCAAAACCTTTGTATTTGCCGACAAGTTCTCCTATTTAATATAAAAAATTAAATAGGGTTTATATTAAGCTGGGTTCGGACATGCTTCTTATAAGGGCAGGCCCCTACAGTTAATTACATCTTAAACGACCAAATTCACCTAAGAAGACTCTCGATAAAAATTAAGAAATATTATCTTTAAGAAGTTTTAAAGGGTAGGACTTTTCAATGAGATCAGACAAAGAGGTGTGAAAGGAGATTGGTTCAAATTTGGAACATTTTATTGTAGAATCCAAAGAAGGAAGAACTAGGGGATGTCATGGATCCAGAGGCGAACCTCGGTGAGTTCCCAAGCTATCCTAATGTTTGGCTTTAGTTTTGAGGAGAAATATTTAGGCGTTTCATCCTGCCAATTTTATTAGTTAGGGCTTACATTTGTGTGAAACAATCACATAAATATCCTGGAAGATATGAGCATTTAGGTTATGACAAACAATAACCTCGAAATCTTAAGACGAGTTAGGGTTTATATTGTATGATAGAACTATGCAAAGGCCTAAAGATGATGTGAGAATTTACTTTGCATAAGCAAGAAACCTCAAAATCCTATGGCTTCGTTGTTTAAGTCTAAAGAAGGAAGATTGGTTTAGTTGGGGATGACAGGTTTTGTTGTTGAAGATGGTCGTGCTGCCCACCGTGCTAGCTCCAAGCTCCTTGTCTCGATGAGTTTGAGTTTTCTAGTGTGTCAGTTATGGTATCAAATCAAGTGGCCTTATGGTTGAAGTTCTTTAAATTTTATGAGGGCATATTAAAGTTGATTAGAGTGACACCGGTTAGGATCCTACGGTTCCCTCATTCCGGCACCACTATTTTCTATTGGATTCACTTAGCCTAAATGAACTTACTAAACTCAACTTAATGAGTTCCATAATTTTATTTGGACCGTGGGAAACCTCGTTAACAACTGTAGGTTACCTCCTCCGAGGGATTCCCAATCATCCGATAGAGATGTCTTAATTTAGTTGAAGTTGTAGTTTTGTGTGGTGTTTGTGATTAAATTTTGAGTTTTTTTGTATTTTGAATGTTGTGGGGCTGAATTTTATCTTGATTGATTTTAATTTTGGTTTTGGTTTTAGTTTTGTGGCTATCCTAATAGTTTTAGTTTTCCATGCAAATTTGTATAAGCACAAAAGTATAACATAAAAGTACAAGAAAGACAACGCTGCAAACTGTAAAAGCGTACCTGGTGAGTCTTCTCGTTCCACCACCTGAAACTTAAAAATGCATGCTAAGGCAATTTATCGAGAGCAGGAAAAGTAAAGTTCTGGTGGTTTTCTTAACCCTATGTCATATTTTGGTGGGTCCTTTTAATTAAGGATGATTTTTTTAAGCAAAACATATTAAGTTTAGTAGATCTTCAGGACATCCAACAGATCTAGAGAAAGAAACAGGTCCGTGCTACTCTCTCACTGCCTGGTGGAAAATCAAGAGTTCTTTTAAACTTATTATGTTGCTTAGTAAGTCATCCTGTAAATACCCTTATTACTCAGTGAACATTGGTGTCTCAATTATCCCTAAGAATAGGGTAATTATCACTTGTGATTCAATTTAAGAATTATGTGAGTGAAGAACCTTAAAGAGGCAAGTTAGTGTTGTTGGAACACTTAGCCAAATTTTAACCCTAATTGGGCTTAGTGGTGTTTCAAGGATGTTTGATTATGTTATGTTTATTTCTTTAATCCTTATTTAGTCAATTTTGATTTGGCCTAAGTCACCGTTAAGCCCTTAAGACCTAGGTGAGTGTCTTAATTAGTTTTGAAAAGGTTAAGCTTTAAGTGGTCAAGATTCATGATTTGGATTTTATTTGAAAATGAAGATAGGGGTATTAAATTGATTAATTATTGACTTCAAAATTCATACCCTTAAGTCTAGGATCATTTAATTTTAATAAACTTCCAAATTTTTAATGATTTAGAATTTTATTAACTTATCTTTTTGATGAGGAAAGTGAGATTTGTTTCTGCCAATTAAACCCCTTGTGTTTCAATCATTAAATAAATTTATTTATTAATCTTAATTAAGAAAGTGAGATTGGTTTCTACCAGTTCACCCCTTTGTGTTTCAAGCATCAAATAAATTATAAAGGATCAGAGGTTACCCATTTCCTCCAACCCCTTTGGGTTTCAAACATCAAATAAATTGATTAAGATTAGAGGTTACCCATTTTCCCTCCTTGTGAATTAAGCCTAAATGTTAATTAAGGCTAAATTTCCAAAATTACACATTTGCCCCTAAGGCTCTACACTTCATAATTTGTCAAATTCAATTCAAATGACTTTGAAATTTTTATCCTACCTCATTCATGCGTTTCATAATTTGTCAAATTCAATTCAAATGACTTTGAAATTTTTATCCTACCTCATTCATGGGCCAATTAAGACATCACAGAAGAAAATATGATTTTTCAGAATTTAATTTATTTTATAAATATTTTTTCATGCAAAAATAGGATCTCTCAAAGAAAATTCCTAACTTGACCAAGGTAAATTCTAATCCTTTACTGGAGGTAGACCTAGACTAGAGAAGCCTTTGGACCGAATTTCATGATTTTTTAATTTCTCTATGATTTATCAGAATTATTTTATGTTCTGGGTTATTTAATAAAAATAAAATATTTTAAATAATGAAAACTAAGTTTTGTATTTTTGAAAAATCTCTCTCAAGTTAGAGAACCTAGAGGAATAAATTTGATATTTTTATGATTTTTCTTTGATTTATTGGAATTATTTTAGTGAAAAACTCATTTTTAGCCTTTAAAAATTATTTTTAAGGTTTTAAATTCAATATCTTTATTTAGAAAATCAAAAAAAAAATATTCTTATTGTTCCTAAGTGATTAGGAAGCAATTTATAACATTTTCATGAATTTTATTATGTTTGTGTTTTTTATGAATTTTTACTTTTTTAAAATATTTAAAATAGGCTAAAAATCAAGTTTTTATTATAAATTTTATTTTAATTTTATAAAATATTCCTAATCACAGAGAACTCAAAAAACTAACTTTCATAATTTTTTTAGTTATATTTTGATTTTTAAAAATCATTTAAGTGTTAAAAATAATATTTATCTTTAAAAATCAACTTAAGTTAATAAATGAACTCAAAATATTTTGAAATTTTTATAGTGACTTCTCTGGATTATAAGCCACCGTGGAGATAAAAAATCAAGTCATTTAAATTTTTATATTTTCCAAAATTAATTATTTTAGTGATTTAGTGTTTGTAAAATTTAAGTGCATTTTAAATGACTTGACCCATGGAATTAATTCCAAAAGCTCCTCTAGTCATAGTGGACCTTCCAAAATTTTGTTAGTATTTTCTAATTAATATGCTAATTTTCATGATTATTTTAAAGAAATAATGTGAAAGATCTTGAAAAATATGGATCTCTGTATAGAAACCTCATTTGACTTTGGAAAAATCAGAGGATGTTTCCCTTGATAGAAGCTATAACATGCCAAAATTTCAAGCCAAGGTGATGTATCAATATGCATGGAGAATTAAGTGATCCCAAACAGTGTTTAATTAATTAAATACATTTTATGCATCAAATGGATTTGAAAATTGTTCCACATTATTCTCCTCTTTTCACTGAGTATGAGGGTATTTTTATTTTATTTTTATGATTTTTCTACACAAAGTTATGGATTTTCTAAGTTAGGTGTATTTAAATAAATAGAAAAAGGCCTATTTTACTATTTAAACCGTGCGTGCCACCTCATCCTAGGACGACTCCGAAGGCATGCGTGGAGCGCTTTGGTTGGACGCCGCCGTCCACTTAGTTGCTGACTCGGCACGCTGTTTATGTCCCAAAGTGTCGTCCGACTCAATCTCCTCCGTCCATTTGATACATGCTTGATCAAACGGATCCCCATCGTCGTCCCCGATAAAATGACCCCATGACCTTCCACACTAAAACCCTAAGATCTCAGCTTAGACTCAACCAAATCACCTCGGGTTTGGTCCTATGGACTCATCTAAGTGAGACGAACACGTCCATATGGTAATCATGCAATTAAATTAAGTCTAATTAAATGTAGAATTGAAATAGGCTCGGGATGAGGTGAGTTTTTATACCTTCGCTCTGAGAAGTGAAGCTTCGATGAGAGGGTCTTGGCACGTTTGTTATGAGCCAAATAGGCTAGGGATTGAGTCCCTTGTCTTTGTGTAAGGCCTAAGTATGAATTCGATCACGATCGGATTTGAGTGTTGGTCTAGAGCTATGGTAAAGGCTCTGTGGAAGGGGGGTTTTATGGGGCTTTGACTTCTTTCACTATTGTGAAGGTGTGGGTCGAGTTAATTTGAGTTTAGGTAGACTGTGGAGGTGTATTGGGTTCTATCCTGGTTTCCGACAAGGTTCCAAGCTCAAAATTGAGCTCCGACAATGAGAAGTGGTGAGAAAAAATGGTTGGAATGCACTGAGGAGATCTTAGGGAAGCTCTGTGTGAAGTTTGGACAAGCCTCACTAAGGAAATTTTAGCACTTCTTCTCATGGCCGTGGGAGGTGGCCTTTTATATAAATGGGGTTATTGTGGCTATCATGGCTAATTTNCAGGGGGAGGTGGCTAGGAGCTCACGGAACCCAAGGGAATATGTCACAACAATTTAGTGCAACAATACCTAATTTTGGTAAGGATATCTTAAGCACATGCACTTTTGGAAATAAGATCCCTTGATTTGGGGGACCTTTGGTCCATGGCTTGATTTAGGTGGTTTCATGGTTTTTTGACTGGTCACTAAGTCCAACTAATGGTTGTGATGGAGTTAATTTTGTGACTTTAGGGTGGTTATGTCACATTTAGTGCATGGGTCCAAGTGGGTGCAAATGACCAAGTTTTCGGTTTGGTTTAGGATAGCCGCGTCAATTGGCCTATTTATTTATTGCATTTTGTGTATATGATCATAAGGAATAACTTTGGTGAAAGATGGAAGTGGTTTTGAGCTCAATTGAAGGGTCAATTTGAGGGAATTTTGAATTTTAGTCAATTTGGTCATGTTGGGCTAGGCTTGGGTCTAGCTTGAGTTAGCCTTGGGCTAAGTCCAAATTGATTATTGTAAATGGTAAATGGGGACCCTATGAAGAGTTTTAAACATGAATTGGATGTCAATTTGAATGTTAAGGCAATCAATTGGGTGAAATTTGGGGACTTAGCCAATTTGGGGCTAAATTTGAGAATTTTGGATTTAGGCCAAAATTAAATGGATATGAGGCTTCACCAAGGCCAATTGATGGTTAATTTTGATGTGTCAGAATGTTATAAAAATTTTTAAACATTAATTGGGGCCAATTTACTAGGCTATGGGTTCAATTTGGTGAGATTTGGTCATATGGTAAAAATTGAGGTTTTGACCCAAATCAAAATTGGGCTCAAATCATGGACCAATTGAGCTTGGATTTGGTTTATTTTGGTCATATCAAAAGTGAATTTGATTTTATGATTGGAATTAGGGTTAATTGAGATCAAATTGATGAATATTTGACTTGGATTTCGGGAATTTGGGCCCTTAAAGGCAAATTTGGGGATATTTGTTAAAGATGGTTAAATTGGCCAAATTGGGTCATGTGGTAGTTAAGAGATATGAAGTTTGGAATATTTGGGATTTATTGGAATTTTTTATAAATTTTTGGAATTTTCAGGATTTTGGATTATGAAGGGGTAATTTGGTAATTTGAGGGTGTCTTAAGGACAAAAGGCCAAGATGGGTATTTTGGTATAGTTGAGGTACCAACCATCACCAACAAGCCATGGACCAATGGAAAACCAATTTTGGGTCCTCTACATAGTGGTCTTAGACAAACCATAGCCCTAGGGCTGGTAAGTTTAGGGGACCATCTACACGGGTATCCCAAAAAGATCAAGAGACTAGGCTAGAAATTTGAGTTTAGGGTTGTGAGTGATTGTGAGTGCAGATAAGTGTAGTGAGTGTAGTGAGTGCCTTTGGACTGCTGGACCTTAAGGTTGACCCTAGTGACCCCACTTACTAAGTATTTAGAGGTTGAGACCAACATGTGGAACTTCAAGTTGAGTAGAGAAGCTTTTGGAATTTCTAGTGGTGAGGGTGCCTTTTCTAGTTTTCTAAGAATAGTCAATAGGAGAGTCCTATGACTAAACCTTAGGCTACTAAAGATAAAAAACTAAACCTCAACAAAAATTGAGGTCAACAAATGGACCCCCAATAGGTGGGGTGTGCTGGGCAATCACACCGCGCGTATTGGCATTGACCGACGAGATCAACAAAAACCAATACAAAACTTCTAAGTCAACAGACCCGAAAGTACACGTAGAGTTGTGTGTGTGATTTTTTTCTACTGGAAAATTAGCAGATGAGTGTTTGATCAAGTCAAGAATTAGGGACTCTCGCTGGGGATTGGAGATTGGACTTTGAGTTATGAAATTTTAAAGGTTTCCAAAGTATGGGACTCAGTGTGTAAGTGCTGATCCCGAGGTGGGAATTGAAATTCAAAAATTAACTCAAAAAGAGAGAGAGAGAGAGAGAGTCAAAATTTAAGGACCGACCTCGAATGTAATGAATCAGAAATGTAGGACTGAGAATTGAAATGTATATCAATTCTTAAAAGAGAGTGTCGGAATGTAAGGACCGACTCCGAATGTAATGAATTAGGAATGTAGGGTTGATTCGGAAATGAAAATTGAAATGTAGGTAAATTCTTAAAAGAGAGTGTCGGAATGTAAGGATTGACCTCGGATGTAATGAATGAGAAATGTAGGGCTGATTCGGAAATAAAAATTGAAATGTAGGTCAATTCTTAAAAGAGAGTGTCAGAATGTAATGAATCAAAAATGTAGGACTGATTCAAAAAGGAGAATTGAAATGTATGTCAATTCTCAAAAGAGAGTGTCAGAATGTAAGGATCGACCTTGAATGTAATGAATCAGAAGTGTAGGACTGATTCAAAAGTGAGAATTGAAATGTAGGTCAATTCTGAAAAGAGGGTGTCAGAATGTAAGGATTGCCGAATGTAATGAATCAGAAGTGTGGGACTGATTCGGAAGTGAGAATTGAAATGTAGGTCAATTCTAAAAAGAGGGTTTCGGAATGTAAGGACCGACCTTGAAGGTAATGAATCAAAAATGTAGGACTGATTCGGAAGTGAGAATTGAAATGTAGGTCACTTCTCAAAAGAGGGTTAGTAGCATTGAATTTACAGGAATGTATCATGTGAAAAAGGTTGATCTTGTTGAAGGAGATTTGTAAAGCTTTGTGAGGTTTTGTGCAACATGTGAAATTCTGCGGGGATGTGCAGAGAGTTAGTGTAGAAAACGATGGCTGTGTTGCGCGCACAAAGATTAGGAAATTTCGAAAACGGAAGCATCCACTCAACAACTTTGTTTATTTTCTTGTTCTTTTTATCACATTTTATTTTTTTTTAAATATGTTTTTAAAGTTTTAATTTAATTAGTTGATTTTCAAAAGAAATTTGTTTTATTATTTATTTGTTGGTGATTATTTTTCATTTATGTTTTATTTATTGTTAAAGATTTGTTGTTTCATTCTTTGTTCATTGAAATTTTGAACCAGCGCGTGGTTCGTGGCTTTCCTCCTCGTACAAAAAGGCAACTGACAAAAAGACACAATTTGAGAGAAATTTCCATTAATTTTCTCCAAAAAGGGATGTCATAAATCAGACATAGGCTGATGCCTCAAAAGGTACATCATGTAAACCCTGTCAAAATACATTGAGAGTCATCTCATGCCATGAGTACAACATAGACTGAATAAAATCAGATACATGTCATGTTTTGAAAAGAAAGAAAGTGAACCCTCTCTACCAGGTATGGTGAGCTCCTGATCAAGCAGACCTTCTAAGTCATGCTCTAGGATAAGAGTTCCCTTCGCATGTACTTAGAGGTACAACCTTCTCACAGCTCATATAGAAATAACTCCTCCAATTCTGGGTCCTACTGGAATCCATACGGTATTTTACTGTTGTCCATTTTGTGGAAGGTTACAGACATCCTACGACGTCGTACTCCTGGAATGCAGTGCTTGACAATGTCTGCACCATTGCCCTTCAGGACAAAAAATGAACCAACTGGCAATGGAATCTCCACAGCTCCTCTGAATTCACTAGGGCCGACAACATCGATTTCCTTTCCAAATAGAATATTGCTTTTACTCATGAATGAGACTGTGCAGAAAGGCCTCACAAAATCACGACGATCAATGTGTGGGGGAATGTAGTCACCTTCTTCATAAATGTTAATGATGCAACTGTTAGGAATGCAAGTAGCGGGTAGAATATTCCACTTGACCATTCTCATGATCATCCATTTTATCATTGGTGGCAACGGATCCACTTGGTCGTGTCTGAGGATCCCAGGCGGATTCCCCTATCTGTCGTTCGTGAAGTCGTGGCAATAGCCGCATTGGATGGTGATTCTTCCCTTTCCCCTCATCCATTTCTTCGGCTCGGAATATGTCCTCTCCATGAGAAGGCACGTTTGACCTCTATCTCTTAAATTGAAGATGTAGTCCAGAATACTCTTTTCATCAGTCTCAGAGAAAACCTTAGTGTACAACTCCAGGCCTTCCAATATATAAATCAAATTTCCTTGAACCTCTTCATAGAACTCAAATTCTCTTTTATTTACTCTGCTTATCTTGTAGTAATCTACCATACCAAGAGTTGGCAGCTGCCATGGGCGTTCCTTCCTTCGGGCCTCGGAAAGAACCCAAACTAGTGCTAGTTGATCCAGAACATGAGATTCAACCTCTAGTGGGATTTATGATCCTGGGCTCTATGGTGCGTGCTGATCCATCCTCAGTGGGACATATGGTTTATTCGTCGCAAAGTCTGGAGTCTGAGACTCGTTGGTGCTTGATGTGTATTCTTATAATGTACTGAAACACTTTAAATGCAGAATATTGTAATCTGGGCATTCTACAAATGCGCCCGTGACTGATGTCCCGACTGGTACCTCAACGTTGCATGTTGCGCAACCCCTGCATAAGATATCTGGAACGTGGTGCAGATTTAATTCTGTCACAAATCCTGACTCTTCATCTGTAGTGGGCAGGCTGACAGAAGTTTCTCTCAAATCTGGGTCCTAAATATGTCCCTCAGGAATGGGGGTAAGAAAATTGCTCATGTCTCTCTAGCGTTTGCGTTCCTGTCGCAGAAAGGCTCTCTATTTTTTTTTGCTGGCATTTCTGCGCTGCGTCCTGCGGAGCGGAGTATTCAATAATCGTTCATTATGGGCGGCTATCAGGTCCCTTGTTGGAGTAGCTACCATGGAGGGAAGACTGCTGGGCCCCTCCATCAGATCTTGTTCAGCTATCACGTTTTTACCTTTACGCGACACATTGTCCTGAGTGGTTACCCTCAACAGTGAAGGCAGTCCCTCCTTCTCTTTATTACTGAATATGTCCACTAGAGGACCCTCGTAGTCCATATCAACCTGGTTAAAATCCATGTTGAAATCTATGACACCTCCTTGTGGTGTCATCTCTTCATTCAGTGCGAGGTTCCAGCCGTCCTGGAAGGCAAAGATTAGCCTCTATCCTGACATTTTTCTACAGAAGACAGAAAAAAAATGTCAGTGGGCTGAAGCTTGGCATGAACAAGAACAAAATAAAGTATTTATTAAAGTAAATTTTAGTTTGTTTTGGTGCAGAGGATTATTCATTTTATGTGTGAGTTTTGTTTAATTTCGTAGGGTATTTAAATTTGAAAGTAGAAAAGAAAACGTGTAAAATTAAAAAATTTTCTCAAAATTTTTATTATAATGAGGTTAATTACAAAATTTGAACCCGTTCATAGACATTTGGCCACATAGATAACCCTAAAATAATCAAAGTTTCAAAGTTTCAAAGAAAGCAGCGGCAAGCGGCATTGAGCAGCATCAGGTTGCGTAATAGGTTTCTGGTATCATCCATTTATCGGTAACATGAGTCTTTCACCCCGGAAGTCCACTAACTGGTAGGCTCCTCCTGTATAGACCTTCTCAATGACAAATGGTCCCTCCCAAGTTGTCTCGAATTTTCTACCTATTTTGCAGCGTGCAAGAATAGGTTTTTTGAGCACAAATACGAGGTCACCAACTTTGAATGTCCTTGGGCGGACCAATTTGTCATGGGCTTGTACCATCTTCTCCGGGTAGAGCTCCAAATGTTGTTGTGCTTCTAGTCATTTTCCCTCGAGACTCTCCAGTTCTTCAAGTCTGAGTTTTGCGCTTTCTCCCATCGTGAGTTGGTTGACAACGGCGACTCTGAGAGATGGTGTCTGGATTTCTAGCGGTAGCACAACCTCAACCCCATATACGAGCGCATACGGTGTATACTGAGTGGGAGTCCTGAAAGTCGTCCGGTAGTCCCACAAGGCTTCAAAGAGTTTGTTGTGCTAATCCCTTTTGTTTTCTTCCAGTGTTTTCTTCAAAATTTGTACCAGTGTCTTGTTGAAATCTTCAACCAGACCATTTACTCTGGGATAGTAAATTGTAGAGTATCTTCAATCTATCCCATGTCTACTGATGAAATTGTTGATCTTCTTACTTTTAAAATTTGTCCCATTATCAGAGATTATTCTTTGCGGTACTCCGAAATGGTAGAGGATTTGACTTTTGAAAAATTGAAAGACGTGTTGTGCCGTAACCTCACGTAACGGTACTGCCTCTGCCCATTTTGAGAAGTAATCCGTAGCGGCAAGTATAAACCTGTGTCCTTTGGAAGATGGAGGGTCTATCAGACCTATTATGTCCGTGGCCCAACACTCAAACGACCATGAGGCAACAGTTGGGTGTAGCACATTCGGAGGCTGGTGTAAGTCCACCCCATGCACTTGGCATTGATGACATCTTCTGGTTGTATCCATGCAATCAGACATCATTACTGGCCAATAATACCCGAGTCTTTTGATTTTCATTTTCATTTTTGGCCCTGACTGGTGAGCGCCACACAATCTGACATGTACCTCTTTGACAATATTCTGTGCCTCGGCTCTGCTCAAACACCGTATCCACATTTGGTTGAACGATCTTTAGTAGAGAACATTTCCCACCAAGGCGTAAGACATAGCTCTTCTTGTGATGTGGTGTGCCTCAGACTTGTCTTCTGGCAGTTTTCCAGTATGCAAATAATCTATTAATGGCTTGCACCAATCTTCGTTGATGTCCGCAACTGTATTTATTGTTTATTCTTTTCCAAGATTGTGTAGTGTTTCAAAGTCGCTCTGAGACAAGACTCATCTTCTTTGCACCGTGACTTCGATGGAATCCTCTGGGGAACATGCCATTTCCTTAGCGAGTTTTTCTAGAGCGCCAGCATGGGCATTATCTCTCCTAGGAATCCGGTAGAAAGTCACATCGGGAATCTGCTCCAGGAGTTTAATCGTGTACTAATGGTATTCTGCTAAGCTTGGTTTCAAAGGAGCTTCATTGTGTACTGATGGTATTCTGCTAGTCTTGGTTTCAGAATTCTGTATTGTCCAGCTTGCTGGATGACAAGTTGAGAGTCACCATAAATGGCAATGTTCGTTATATCCATCGAAATTGTTGGATGACAAGTTGAGAGTCACCATAAATGGCAATGTTCGTTATATCCATTGAAATTGCCAATGCCGTTGAGAGTCACCATAAATGGCAATGTTCGTTATATCCATTGAGATTGCCAATTCCAATCCGGTGATTAAAGCTTCATATTCTGCTTCATTGTTGGTGCACGGCTCTGTCAGGTGGTATGATAACCTCATCATACTCTTATCTGGCGTGATAAAGATCAAACTGATCCCTGCTTTACCTGGTATAATTGTGCCTGATCCTTTGTCTTTCCTGGCTGACGAAGCACCATCGAAGTACTTTTCCCAACGCTACGCACCAGAAAATTCCATTTGTAGTATTTGCTTGTCTGGTAACTTGTCGTTGAGAGAGGACCCAACTGGCAGTGGGTGTGCAGCAAGAAAGTCTGCTAGTATTAGTCCCTTGATAGCACGGAGGGGAACAAAAGTTATATCAAATTGCAATAAGATCATTGACCTACTTGCTAAACGTCTGGAGAGTGTTGGTCGGGTCATTAGATATTGCAATGGATTAACTTTTGAAATTAGAGTAATCTTATGAGAAAGCATGTAATGTCTAAGCTTTTGAGTAGCAAAAATTAATGTGTGGTTCTCAATAGGTGGGTACCTTATCTCCGTCGGTATTAGACGACGACTCAAGTAGTAGAGCGCATTTTCTTTACCCTCCTCATCGAATTAGGCTAAGAGGGCTCCAAGAGAGTCATCTAAGGCCGCGGTATAAAGTATCAGAGGTTTCCCTGGGATAGGGGCTGCTAAGACAGGAGGTTTCATTAAATATTGTTTGACGTCCTCAAAGGCCCGCTGGCATTTCTCTTCTCAAATAAATTTGGCGTCCTTTTTAATTAATGCCAAGAAAGGCCAACGCCTACCTGAGAGGTTAGAAATAAAGCGTCTCAAATATGCCAACTTCCCCTGGAAGGAAAATAGCTGTTTCAAGGTTTTAAGGGGAGGCATTTCCAAGATAGCTTTAATCTTACCTGGGTCGATCTCGATTCCCCGATGACGGACAACAAATCCTAGAAATTTCCCAGAGGTAACACCAAAGGCGCACTTTAAGGGATTTATTTTAAGGTCATATCATCGTAACCATTCAAACACAATCCTCAAATCCTACAAATGGTCTATTTTTTATTTACTTTTGATGACAAAATCATCCAAGTAGCATTCTACTTGATTGTGAATGAGATCGTCAAAAATCTTTGTCATTGCACGCTGATATGTTCCTCCGACATTCTTTAGGCCGAACGACATCACTGTGTAGCAGAAAATTCCAATCAGTGTTCTGAAAACTGTAAGTGCTCCATCCTCGGGAGCCATCTTGATTTGGTTATATCCCGACGATCCGTCCATGAAGGAGAAAATTTCATGTGTTGAAGCAATATCCACCATCATCTCTAGTATGAGTAGTGGAAACTCGTCTTTTGGATATGCCTTGTTCAAATCTCTGAAATCAACTCAAACGCAGATTTGTCCATTTTTCTTCTTAACAGGTACAATATTGGCTAACCACGTGGGGTAATGCTCTTCTTTAACAAAGTTGGCGTCTATCAACTTTTTCACTTTGACGATGACATGTTGTTCTATTTTAAGACACATTCTCCTAGGAGCCTGTTTTGCTGGGGTTATATTCTTGTCCACCCCAAGTTTATGGACTACAACTTCTGCTGACAGTCCTAGCATTTCATCGTAGCTCCATGCAAAGAAATCTTTGAATTCTGTTAATAGTTTGGCCAATTCTACAGATACTTCGTCATCAAGTAGAGAACATATAAACATAGGCTGGGGTCGTTCGTCAGTTTCGAGGTTAATCTCTTTCAATTCATCAACNAATCTTCGTCATTGCACGCTGATATGTTGCTTTGGCGTTCTTTAGGCCGAACGGCATCACTGTGTAGCAGAAAATTTGATTGGTGTTCTGAAGGCTGTAAGCACTGCATCCTCGGGAGCCATCTTGATTTGGTTATATCCCGACGATCCGTCCATGAAGGAGAAAATCTCATGTGTCGAAGCGATATCCACCATCATCTCTGGTATAGGTAGTTGAAACTCGTCTTTTGCACATGCTTTGTTCAAATATCTGAAGTCAACACAAACACGGATCTGTCCATTCTTCTTTTTAACAGGTACAACATTAGCTAACCACGTGGGATGCTTCTCTTCTTTAACAAAGTTGGCGTCTATCAATTTCTTTACCTCGGCGATGACTTGTTGTTCTATTTCTACGCGCATTCTCCTGGGAGCCTGCTTTACTGGGGTTATATTCTTGTCTACCCCAAGTTTGTGGATTGCAACCTCTGCTGATAATCCTGGCATTTCATCGTAGTTCTACGCGAAGCAATCTCTTAATTCGTTTAATAGTTTGACCAATTCTGCAGATTCTTCGTCATTAAGTAGAGAGCTTATAAATGTCGGTCNGACACAAACGCAGATCTGTCCATTTTTCTTTTTAACCGGTACAATATTGGCTAACCACATGGGGTACTGCTCATCTTTAACGATGTTGGCGTCTATTAATTTTTTTACCTCGGCAATGACTTGTTGTTCTATTTCAAGACACATTCTCCTGGAGCATGTTTTACTGGGTTTACATTCTTGTCCACCCGAAGTTTATGGACTGCAACCTCTGCTGACAGCCCTGGCATTTCATCGTAGCTCCACGCAAAGCAATCTTTGAATTTTGCTAATAATTTGACCAGTTCTGTAGATTCTTTGTCATCAAGTAGAGAACTAATAAATGTAGGTCGCGGTCATTCTTCAGTCTCAAAGTTAATCTCTTTCAATTCATCGATAGTGGATTTAATTTCTTCCTAAAATTTTGGTGGAGCATCTTTTATTGGTTGATCAGTAGAGTCATCCTCTACATCGAGACAATCTTTTTCTTACTCATTAGTAACAACCATGCAAAATTCAGAATCATCGACTGGTCCAACTGTACCAAATCCGAGACCTTCTTTTGAATTGGGAGTTCGTCTTTTAGTATTCCACAATTTTTCAAAGAGTTGAAATTTATCTTTTGTCATTTTTTTTGGTAAATGTCCCTTTACCATTCTATAATTTTTCAAAAAGTTGAAATTTATCTTTTGGCATTTGTTTTGGTAAGTGTCCAGGTACCATTCCATAGGTTTTCAAAAAGTTGAAATTTATCTTTTGGCATTTGTTTTGGTAAGTGTACCTGTTGAATTAATTTTTGAACACAAGACCATAATTTTTTAAGAAGTTGAAATTTATCTTTTGGCATTTGTTTTGGTAAGTGTCCTTGTTAAATTAACTTCTGAACACAAGGTGGAAGTAACCAAAAGGCAATTCCATTAATTCATTAGAATCAACATCTAAATTTACATGTTTTTTAAGCTCAGTAGAGGTAGAAGCACGGCAAAATTTGATCGCCTTTGAACCAACACTACGGACTTCCTTGACCTTTAAACTCTCGATCTTTTGAGGGAGAATTGGAGTGAGGGTCATAGTATTCACATAGTGGTTTATCCAATCTTCATTATTTCATATTCATTCCTCTCTGTATCTTCTAGGGATATCTCGTACTGAGGCTTCTTCTATTTTGTCATCATTATCTCATCTTCAGAACTGTCTTCATCACCAAAGTTGATAGTTGGCCTAGTTTGTTCAACAATTAAATTGATCTTTCCTCGTCCGTGTCCCCGGCCTCGACCTCAGGCGCGTGAACTAGAAGAACCTCCACCAACTCGTTGTAAGGGAGTGGTAGAAGGTTGTTGAAGGGGAGTTGTATGGCCTTCTTTTTGTGATCCCTCTGAATCTTTATCTTTATTTGTCAAAATTTTGCATGAGAAGACGGTCTTCTATGGAGGAGCGTAGTAGGCATCATCTTCATAGATACCAACTTCATACACTGAAAACGGTTGTAGGTCTCCCTTGAAGCAATTTTCTTGACCATCTTTCCGGTATTTAATGCACTGATGTAGGGATGATGGAACCATGTTATGCTCATGAATCCACGGTCGACCCAACAGAGCATTAAAAGAGGTCTCGGCGTCGATGATATGAAATTTAACGGTTGTTACAAGTTCTCCAACCTTCATAAGTAATGAAATTGATCCAAGGGCTCTTCCTCCCTTTTGGTTGAATCCTCTTAACATCATCTTATCGGGGATGAGCTCCTGAACGTCGAAGTCCAAATATGCTAACGTACGTAGACTCATCAAGTTAAGAGATGCTCGAGGATCCACTAAAAC
>JXCR01092823.1:165384-195764 GCA_002079205.1 Phalaenopsis hybrid cultivar | reverse complement strand
AAATCCTCAACTTGCTCTTCCATCTCGCTGGCTATTGTCGCGACGATGTCGGATATTTCAGGTACTGGTTTCACTTCCTGTTTTGCAGGCTCACTGAACTGTATTGGTGCAGCGACCTTAGGTACCCACACCTTCTTCCTTTTCAACGACGATGCCTCAGGACGGAGCGTCTCAGTAGAGACATCGGTATGTCGAGGGAAGGTATGCCCCCCGTGGTGTAGACCGGCTACAGTGTCAGGTAATCGTCTTGTCTTTCTTTCCATGATTGTAGGAATAATGGGTAAACTTCTTGGACCCAGCCTTGACTTAATCGGCCGGCGACCTGTGGTTCTGGTGGTGGTATGATCGGTGGAGACCATAACAGTGTCGACTCGGTTTCCCAAACGGAGCCAAACGGTAACACGGGTAGGTCACTCTATAGCCGACATACGGGGTTTTCTAACGAACTTAATATCCTTCAAAATTTCATTCTTCATATGAGGGGAAATTGCATGTCCCACTTGTTTAAGTAGTTCACTAACAGAACATCCTTCTTTAATAGCAAGCCTTCTGAAGACTGCACTAACTTGGGTGATGGGGCTGAATCTCTTTCCCTCCTCACCATGTCCATGTGGTGATGGGAATGCAGCAGCAATCTTCCGGATACTCTCATATCCATTAGTATTTGTCAGAGGATGGAATCTACTTCCTCGCAGGAGTGGGTAAATTTCCGGTAATACTTCTTCAACTTGATGAGGCTCCTCCTCATCAGGTGTGTTCTCAGGAGTCTGGGTTTTGATGGCCCTCCGAATTCTCCTATTGCGGTTCCTCCTTTGAGTTCGGCTCAGTGGTATNGTACCCATACCTTCTTCCTTTTCGAAGATGATGCCTCAGGACGGGGCGTCTCAGTAGAGACGTCGGTATGTCTAGGGAAGGTATGCTCCCCGTGGTGTAGACCGACTACAGTGNACGTCGGTATGTCTAGGGAAGGTATGCTCCCCGTGGTGTAGACCGACTACAGTGTCAGGTAATCGTCTTGTCTTTCTTTCCTTGATTGTAGGAATAACGGGTAAACCTCTCGGACCCAGTCTTGACTTAATCGGCCGGCGACCTGTGGTTCTGGTTGTGGTATGATCGGTGGTGATCATAACAGTATCGACTCGGTTTCCAAAACAGAGCCAGACGGGAACACGGGTAGGAGACTCTATAGTCGACCTACAAGATTTTCTAGCGGACTTAATATCCTTCAAAATTTCATTCTTCATATGGGGGGATTTTGCATGTCCCACTCGTTTAAGTAATTCACTAACAGAACATCATTCTTTAATAGCAAGCCTTCTGAAGACTGCACTAACTCGGGTGATGGGGCTGAACTTCTTTCTCTCTTCACCATGTCCATGAGGTGATGGGAATGCAGCAACAATCTTTCGGAAACTCTCATATCCATCAGTATCTGTCAGAGGATGGAATATACTCCCTCGTAGGAGTGGGTAAATTTCCTGTAATACCTCTTCAACTTGATGAGGCTCCTCCTCATCAGGTGTGTTTTCAGGAGTCTGGGCTTTGATGGCCCTCCGAATTCTCCTATTGCGGTTCCTTCTTTCAGTTCGGGTCAGTGGTACAGTCCTTGAGTTTGACTCGATCTCAAACACCGGTGGTGGAACAGTTAATCCATCAGTCGAATCTTCGAAAATCATCACTTCCTTCCCCTTAGCAGCAGCGGGGATAGCAGGCTTAATGACGGGTGTCGTGATGACAGCAGCTTTAGCCTTCTTGCCGGTAGAGAAGTCTTGAAGGCAGTTCAAACTGAATTCTGCAGATGGCTCTTGAACATCCGGGGCAGCGATCTTCATTACCACAAACGCGGCTTTCCCGAGGATAACCTCGAGGTCTTCAAATCCAGCTCCGAACTTGATGGTGGGAGCGACGTTACGGGCGTTGCGGTCGGTCGGCAGGTTGCAAGAAAAGGTCAGTGAAATCAATTTTTTATTAAGCTTCTCCCCTCTCAATATTTTTCTTTTAATCACTTTTTTTCTTGCTTTAGGATGTACGATTCAATCCTTAGCACTAATTTTAGGGAATTACTATATCTAGATAGATTTTTAATGGTTTTGACTTCCACTATCAACTCCCTAAAGTGATGCATACCACACTCCTTCTCTTTATTATGTAATAGTTAAAACTATTACTCCAATATAGGCTCAATTTTTATGAAGCATTTTTCTATGGATACCTATTTTAGCAATTATTTAACTCCTTGCAAAAAAAAATAGTGAAATAATTTTCTACATGTTGAATTACAAGTTAACCTTACACTAGCCTCGCCTCATTTACATAAAAATAAAAAATATATATATTGTAATTTTTTTTTCTTAAAATTGCAATAAATTCAAATTACACCATCTACCTTAATTCCTTTAAAAACATAACAATTTAAGTTTATAGTATTGAGGACAAGTAATGTTAAGCTTTTAAAAATTTCTCTCCTTATACTTAATTTTTAATATATTAGGTAGCGTAAAACATGGATATAAGTAGGGAGATAATTGTGCATAAAACCTTCTACTACATTTATCTGTCAACAAAATTAAAAAAACATATGCAAGAAAGAACAAGTATGCAATAACAAGTAAATTACACTAAATAGGATAAGAAGATAATAAATGAAATTACACCAGAAATATTTCACAATATTCCAACAGGTAGCTAAAAGTAAATGCTCCCAACAGTAATTATATAGAGACCAGAGTAAAATCAGTAACAACAGCAAGAAATAACATATATAGTTCAGTACAATCACACAACCACAAATAAATATATATCCAGAACATCCGCAAAACAAGCTAATACATCCAAAGATAGAAAATTAAATTTGCTCCTCCTCATCATCAAAGTTCTCTTCCTCCAAATTGACTTACATCTGCCTACTATGCTCATATATCTGGTAAGGTGGACAAACCGAGAACTCCACTGAGTTTTCCCCACCAATCTAATGGTTCCTTTGATACATCTCCATTTGAGCAGCATGATACCAAGCTTCATGTTCAAACTAGTATTTATTTTGCCAGTCCAAATGTGCCAAATGATCAGCAATATTATAAATTTCTATCTGAATAATAACGGTGTCATCCACCAAAATCTTCAGACTTTATGAAATCGAGGTCATGCTAGTAGAGGGCCTAAGCTGAGGATATGAAGTAGAAGGCTGAGAAGAAGAAGGAGCCTGAGAAGAACTCTCTTCGTGCCCAAAAAACAGCATGTTTATCGAATAATTTCACATTGGCCTTATAAATTGGCTTCAAAGGATGAAGTTGCTCCTCCTATCCCTCAAACAAGGCTGAAAATAGTTGAAGGGTGACCTAAACTTAAAGTAGATCTTCCCTTTAAATAGAATTTACAACGAATGATAGAATGTAGTAGTTATCTTTTATAGTAATTAAAGTATATCCAAATTGCTTTCATGCTTAATATTGATGCAGGTATTGGCTTCATTGTTTATTTATTTGAAATGCTGATAAAGATTGGAAACATTAAACTTAGATCCTATAAGTCATGAAATTTCCATCTTTCACTATCAAAGATATTTGTGCAGATGAAGAAGATTCATAAGCCATTGTTTCAGTTATTTTGATAAATTTCAAAAAATATATATATCATAGCAAGATGAAGTGCATCAACATATTAAACAAAGTGTTTTTCCTTGCAAACCATTCAATCCCATCATGTCTGCCACCACGATCCATAATAAAATAATGCCCAAGCTTTAATTTTGTGAACATAACTTTTGCTTCACCAATGTTTAATGGCTTCATATGCTGCTACATTCATGTGATACTTGAAGTTTGAAGACATGACAAAGAAGATCATAACCTTACTAAACAGAAAGTCTGATAGTTCAATCAAATAAATTCATTAGAAATTCTGCATAACAAAAAGTAATAAAGGTGGACAAAATGGAACATTTTTCAAAATGTTGACGAGACAAATGACAATAAAAAACATAGTACTCAATGCCAACCAAGCAATCAGATTTTGAATATGGAGATTGTACACAAAAAAACTTTGATAGGTGAAGTTATATCTACCAACCCAAGAAATCAATTCATAAGTTAGTTCATAATATGCATACACACACCCACTAACGCTCAGCTAGAAACCGTAAGTTGTGACTGTTAGCTAGACTGACCATACTGCTGTGTTTGTTGTTGAGCATGCTGTGACAACTACTGGGAACTTTGATGAGAATGCTCTACCTGAATCTTTATTAGCTGCTTTCCCTTATCAACTGTTGCCACTGTCTCAGACTTCTTCTTAAATATTTTGGTTGTCCTGGACTTTTCTGACTTTTATTGGGATTCCATATGTTTGACTTCCTTTTGTAGACTACTGGGCTGGCTTAGCAACTTCTTGAATGAATTGATGGTGAGTCATTTAAACACAAAAGGATCATTTGATGCATGTGCAAATTTACCATTAAAGAATAAATGAAAGTATCTCATTAAGATCTATGGCCTAAAGATAACAAATTTCATCATCAAACAATAAGAAATTATTTTCCATTTCTTTCCAGACTTCTGCTTTATATAGGCAGAGTTTCAACCCGGGTTCAAACTCACAAGTTACAAACTCTAGTTAGGGTTTCAACTAGCATAAGGCTGCCCATTTAACACCATAATCAGTAAAGGTATAATCAATAAAAGAAACATATAAGAGCAACAAAGGACTGTGCAAGCAAAGTGAACAAGTAGGGTCATTTTGTATATGTCAAGCTCCTTGAGTTCTTTTTTATTTATTTATATGAAAGATTGACAAATATACTACTTAATTCCTATGTGTTTACATATCTAGCACCTAAACTTCAAGTAATATGTATTTGCCACCTTATCTATGTATGAGAAAGTGCATTTAATCTTCTAAGGAATTGAACAAAGGAAAAAAAAAATTATATGATATGGAAGATATGGTGGTATAAATGAAAAGTGAAAAGTTTAGGTGTTAGATATGTAAATACATATGAATTGAATGGTATGTATGTGAATATGACATACATTTTAATGGTATGGTATGTATGTAAATACATATGAATTTAAATATATAAGAATTGTGTATTTGGTATGTAAATTTTCCAAGCGACATAGTACTCTATATATGCATATTGAATTTTCACTGGATATTTATTTTGCTTGAGACAAAAGTCCTAATTTGAGTTATATAAAATTTTATAAGTGTAATTAAAAATATGTATATTATATAATACTGACACAAAGAAGATGACGTGCATGCTTAATATGTAATTTCTATTTTGATTGGTGCATATAGATTGATTATATTATTGCATACTATGGATCTCCCTATTTTGTTGTATATGCATGCTTTACATATGAATTGTGCTATTGAAGATATTACAACCGCTTGAAATTGTATGAAATTATAAAATGTGTGTGTGTGCACGTGCAGGAAAAACTGTCTACTATGATTCAGGTTGATAAAGATATGTTACCCTGCGTAAGAGAGTGGACTGATGGGCTTTCCATTAAATGGGTTAGTGGTGTAATCCCATTGCATGTTAGGGGTAAATATGATATGATGTGAGTGCCGACTAGCTGGGGGTGACAACTCCCGTGTACTGTGCCACTTGACTGAATGTTCTGACTTTTTTTTACTAACATGATATGATATTGCATTGTACATGCTTTACTATGCTTAGTATAGAAAAAACACTACATATGATTATTCAGATCACCTAACATGTATAGTATATTTATAACGATAGTTATGCTTGACTATATGATTTTTTTATCATTGCTACTTTTGTGATATGATATCATATTGTAGATATACGTTTTACAACATACATACACATGTTCAGTGACCTACACAAACCTACATGTTGGCATACATGACATGACTATGATTCAATCATGCTTATAGTTATATTTTCATTTATTGATTTCAGTTGTTGGTTTCATGTAACCTGCTGAGTTGTTTTCTTACTGTGGTTGCTTTTATATATTTTCAAGGAAGGGTAAGGATCCAGTCAAGTAAGCTGCAAATACTTGTTGATAGAGGTATATTTTATACACATATTTTGTGATCTGGATAAATTTGTATATTTTGTTGAGTTAATAGTGACTGATGAAGCTGAGTGAATAATGGACGGGATAATGTAAAGTGACCATTTTTATGTTGTGGTAGATTTTAGGTGGTTAATTCATAAATATTAATATTTTAATGTTTAGGATGTAAATATATTTTTTCTAGGTATTTAGTGTGAGGAACCTTTTTTCTTGAGAAATTAAGGGCCATGCCAGCTTTATTATTGATGAATAATAATGGATAAGATAAAGAAAAGTACAAATGCACACAAAAACAACAAACTATTATAATACACCCAAATAAAACAAAAAACAATCGACACCAAAATTAAGAGAACAAAAGACACTAATACTAATCCGAAAACCTATATAGTAATTTGAAAAGCCATAAGATCAAAGATCCCAAACTTCAATAGTAGATATAATAGAGTTCATTCTAGTCATCATCAACTAAGATCCAAAAACAACACCATAAATTACTCCAGAGAACAACTCTAAAATAACCCGATAGCAAAATGAAGTTAGAGTTATTGAATTTAAAATCACCAAATATAACGCCAAAAGTGATTCATTTAGTTTACAATAGTGATATTATAACAAAAAGGAAGAGCAAGAGACAATAAAAATGAAAAAAAAGATAACCAAACCAATTCCAGGTAGCCAAACCAAAAATAGAAAAATATGATGAACATACCTCATCAAACAAACACCCAGCTCCTTAAACACCACCAAAAAATAAAAACCAAAACATTACCATGAACAAAGCACCAAAAAAGAAGCACAATATAAGTATAGAAAAGAGAAACAAAATAAGATTAAAACTTACCTGATGGAAAAAATATTAAAATAATTTTCCAATACTATAAATGTTTTAACACCGAAAATTATTAACTAGTATAGTTGAATTTTAATGCGATGACTTGAAAAAATCATTGCTCAACCAAAAGTACCCCACTTAAAAGAGAAAGATTAAGAGAAAATTGATCAAATAAACAAATCTAAAATAACAATCCATTCAATAAAGCTAGAAAATTAAGAAAATAAGAAAATTCCTATAGAATCCAACAAAGATGTTAAAATAGAAAGAAGAACAAAAGAAAAAAAAAATGAAAAAGATTGCTACCAAACCAATTATAGATAACAGAAACAAAACCAAATAAAAAAGAAGAACAAATCACATCAAACAAACACCAAAATAGGTCGAAGACACCACCAAAAAGCAAAAACCAAAACACTACCATAAATAGGGTACAAATAAAAGAGGCACAAGAGGAATATGAAAAAGAAAAAAAAAGAACAAGCTTAAAAATTAGCTGACAAGAAAAGATATTAAAATATCTTTCAAATGCAATAAATATTCTTACACCAAAAAAATATTTACTAGTGTGCTTGATTTTTAATGCAATAGTTGGAAAACTTCACAACTCAACCAAAAAAACCCGACCTAAAAGGAAAAGATTGAGAGAAAACCGATCAAATTAGTAAATTTGAAATAAAATTCAATTCAATAAAGCCACAGAATGAAGATAATAAGAAAATTCCTGTAGCTCCCAACAAGGAAGAAAAAAAAACAACTTCAAAACCAATTCCAAACTGCTAAACCAAATGCAGATAAAAAACAATAACAAATTCCATT
The DNA here is from genome assembly GCA_002079205.1 of Phalaenopsis hybrid cultivar. Classification (NCBI taxonomy): domain Eukaryota; kingdom Viridiplantae; phylum Streptophyta; class Magnoliopsida; order Asparagales; family Orchidaceae; genus Phalaenopsis; species Phalaenopsis hybrid cultivar. The sequence goes on along the minus strand of JXCR01092823.1, from coordinate 188,054 downwards.
AAACAACAAAAAAACAAGTCCAAGAACACCATTAAAAAAAAAAAAAATCAAAACTACCATAAATAGGGTAACAACAAAAGAATCATAAGAGGAGTATCAAGAATAAAAAGAATAAAGGGTTGAGAATTTACTTCACAAAAAATACATTAAAATAACTTCCAAATATTATAAATATTTTTACACCAAAAAAAATTTACTAGAATGGTTGAACTTTAATGCAATGCTGGAATTTAAAACATCATTGCTCAACCAAAAGTTTCGAGCTTAAAGGGAATTATCTAGAGAAAATTGATCAAATCAGTGAAGTTGAAATGACAATAAATTCAATATAGCCACAAAAAAAATTGCATTGATAAAATAAAACAGTGAAGCAACAAGGATTGAAAGACAACAAAGGGAAAATCAGATAAAAAAATANTATGATATCATATTGTAGATACACGTTTTACAGCATACATACACATGTTCAGTGACCTACACAGACCTACCTATTGGCATACATGACATGACTATGATTCAATCATTCGTATAGTTATATTTACATGCATTGATTTCAGTTGTTGGTTTCGTGTAACCTACTGAGTTGTTTTCTTACTGTGGTTGCTTTTACATATTTTCAAGGAAGGGTAAAGATCTAGTCAAGTTAGCTGCTAATAATTGTTGATAGAGGTATATTTTATACACATACTTTGTGATCTGGATAAATTTGTATATTTTGTTTGGATTATTATAAAATCATGATCAATGTATATAAATGTTCTGGATGTAAATAATTTTGATCTATATAAAGAAAATGATATTATAATATACTTTAGCTTTATTTTTATACTATTATCGGTGGCTTAGTATCTTTGTTTAATGAGCAATAGAAGATAAAAGAAAAATTTCCCAAATAGATCTTGGGCTAAATAATTTGTTGTGCACTTGACATGGTATAATCGATAACCGTTTATGTGTTATATAAGGTTTGGTTGTGGCAGGATGGTAGTTGAATCACTGCTAAATTTAAAATGCTGGCGATGGGCTGTAACAATGAAGATATGTCAATAAACCTTCGAACAAAATTTTATAAAGATACCATACTTTAAAAACACTATAAGCAAGAGTCAAAATTACATTCTTCCCATGCAATACCCTACGAGCGACCAATGCGAGATCACTACTCGATAAATGGATACCCTTTGAGATAAGTGAGATATGGAGACAACAAAAATAGGTGAGATGAAGAATGATAACAATGATAAATGACTTGGGAAATTGAGTTAATAGTGACCNGATGGGCTGTAACAATGAAGATATGTCAATAAACCTTCGAACAAAATTTTATAAAGATACCATACTTTAAAAGCACTATAAGCAAGAGTCAAAATTACATTCTTCCCATGCAATACCCTACGAGCGACCAAGGCGAGATCACTACTCGATAAATGGATACCCTTTGAGATAAGCGAGATATGGAGACAACAAAAACAGGTGAGATGAAGAATGATAACAACGATAAATGACTTGGGAAATTGAGTTAATAGTGACTGATGAAGGTTAGTGAATGATGGACGGGATAATGTAGAGTGACCATTTTTATGCTGTGGTAGATTTTAGGTGGTTAATACATAAATATTAATATTTAAATGTTTAGGATGTAAGTACATTTGTCCTAGGTATTAAGTGTGAGGAACCTTTTTTTTGAGAAATTAACGGCCACGCCAGCTTTATTACNTATATATTAATATTTAAATGTTTAGGATGTAAGTACATTTGTCCTAGGTATTAAGTGTGAGGAACCTTTTTTCTTGAGAAATTAAGGGCAACGCCAGCTTTATTATTGATGAATAATAATGGATAAGATAAAGAAAAGTACAAATGCATAAAAAAACAACAAACTGTTATAATACAACCAAATAAAACAAAAACAAANGATAAGATAAAGAAAAGTACAAATGCATAAAAAAACAACAAACTGTTATAATACAACCAAATAAAACAAAAAACAAACGACACCAAAATTAAGAGAACAAAAGACACTAATACTAATCTGAAAACCTATATAGTAATTTGAAAAGCCATAAGATCAAAGATCCCAAACTCCAATAGTAAATATAATAGAGTTCATTCTAGTCATCATCAACTAAGATCCAAAAACAACACAATAAATTACTCCAGAGAACAACTCCAAAATAAATCGATAGCAAAATGAAGTTAGAGTTGTTGAATTTAGCATCACCAAATATAACACAAAAGTGATTCATTTAGTTTACAATAGAGATATTATAACAAAAAGGAAGAGCAAGAGACAATAAAAATGAAAAAAAAGATAACCAAACCAATTCCAGGTAGCCAAACCAAAAACAGAAAAATATGATGAACATACCTCATCAAAGAAACACCCAACTCCTTAAACACCGCCAAAAAATAAAAACCAAAACATTACCATGAACAAAGCACCAACAAAAGAGCACAAGATAAGTATCAAAAACAAAACAAAATAAGATTAGAACTTACTGTCGACACTATTTTTGGTGTGGGGTTTGCCCGTAAGAAGTTGTCGGTCTTCGGAATTGAAATTCCGTTGCCCACTTCGAAAGGACGTTTTATAAAAATTTTAGTTTTGAAAAAGATGAAGTCAAACTGACCTCATAATTTTCTTAGTTTATATAAAGAGCGCTTTACCTCAAATCATGTATCTATCCCGAAGGATGAACACAAGAGTTGAGGGTGAGACTCGATCAAATAAACTAAAGAAAGTTATNTTCTAGTCATCATCAACTAAGATCCAAAAACAACACAATAAATTACTCCAGAGAACAACTCCAAAATAAATCAATAGCAAAATGAAGTTAGAGTTGTTGAATTTAGCATCACCAAATATAACGCCAAAAGAGATTCATTTAATTTACAATAGAGATATTATAACAAAAAGGAAGAGCAAGAGACAATAAAAATGAAAAAAATGATAACCAAACCAATTCCAGGTAGCCAAACCAAAAACAGAAAAATATGATGAACATACCCCATCAAACAAACACCCAGCTCCTTAAACACCACCAAAAAATAAAAACTAAAACATTACCATGAACAAAGAACCAACAAAAGAAGCACAAGATAAGTATCGAGATAAAAAACAAAATAAGATTAGAACTTACCTGATGAAAAAAAATATTAAAATAATTTCCAAACTATAAATGTTTTAACACCAAAAAATATTAACTAGTATGGTTGAATTTTAATGCAATGACTTGAAAACATCATTGCTCAACCAAAAATACCCCACTTAAAAGGGAAAGATTAAGAGAAAATTGATCAAATAAATAAATCTAAAATAACAATCCATTCAATAAAGCTAGAATATGAAGAAAATAAGAAAATTCTTATAGAATCCAACAAAGATGTTAAAATAGAAGGAAGAACTAAAGAAAAAAACAAATGAAAAAGATTGCTACCAAACCAATTATAGATAATAGAAACAAAACCAGATAAAAAAGAAGAACAAATTACATCAAACAAACACCAAAATAGGTCGAAGAACACCACCAAAAAGCAAAAACCAAAACACTACCATAAACAAGGTACAAATAAAAGAGGCACAAGAGGAATATGAAAAAGATAAAAAAACAAGCTTAAAACTTATCTGACGAGAAAAGATATTAAAATATCTTTCAAATGCAATAAATATTCTTACACCAAAAAAAATATTTACTAGTGTGGTTGATTTTTAATGCAATAGCTGGAAAAATTCACAACTCAACCAAAAAAATCCGACCTAAAAGGAAAAGATCAAGAGAAAACCGATCAAATTAGTAAATTTGAAATAACATTCAATTCAATAAAGCCACAAAATGAAGATAATAAGAAAATTCTTGTAGCTTCCAACAAGGAAGAAAAAAAAACAAATGAAAACAACTTGAAAACCAATTCCAAGCTGCTAAACCAAATGAAGATAAAAAACAATAACAAATTCCATTAAACAACAACAAAACAAGTTCAAGATCACCATTACAAAAAATCAAAACTACCATAAATAAGTTAACAACAAAAGAATCATAAGAGAAGTATCAAGAAAAAAAGAATAAAGGGCTGAGAATTTACTTGACAAAAAAGTACATTAAAATAACTTCCAAATATTATAAATATTTTTACACCAAAAAAAAATTTACTAGAATGGTTGAACTTTAATGCAATGCTGGAATTTAAAACATCATTGCTCAACCAAAAGTATCCAGCTTAAAGGGAATGATTAGGAGAAAATTGATCAAATCAGTGAAGTTGAAATGACAATCAATTCAATATAGCCACAAAAACAAAATAATATTTGCATTGATAAAATAAAATAGTGAAGAAACAACGATTGAAAGACAACAAAGAGAGAATCAGATAAAAAAAATAAAAAAACCAAAACCAGATAAAAACTTGATACAAAAAGAACAGAGATATCAAGTTAGTTCAAAAATAGAAGAATAAATATTAAAAAAAAAACATGTAGAGAATCTAAAAGAAGATAAGAAAATACAGAAGTCATAAAATTAACAAAAGAACAATCCAATTCGATCCGCATCAACTGAAATCCAAAAAAAAAAACAACACTAGAGAACAACTCCAAAACAAAAATAGCACAAAACACCAAAGAAGGTATCATAAGAAATTCTTATAACATCCATCTGATATGCAATAACATCAAAGATGAACAAGAGAAAAAATGAAAGAAAACAGAAACCATACATGATCTAACAAGTTGATCCAAAAGTAAAACTAATTGAAATAGATCTCAACAAACAAACAAAAACTGNAAGGTATCATAAGAAATTCTTATAACATCCATCTGATATGCAATAACATCAAAGATGAACAAGAGAAAAAATAAAAGATAACAGAAACCATACATGATCCAACAAGCTGATCCAAAAGTAAAACTAATTGAAACAGATCTCAACTAACAAAACAAAAACCAATCCAATGAACACCACCAAAAATAAAAGACCAATAGTGGGAGCTAGTAAAAGAAGCACAATAAGAGAACATAAAGAAGATTTCAGATAAACTTATTTGAAATAAGAAAATATTAAAATACCTTCCAAATACTGTATTTATTTTATATTAAAAAGACATTTACTAGCATGGTTGAATTTTAATATAAAGACATGAAAATACCAAAACTTCACTCAAAAAATAAAAATGAAAAAAATAGAGAAAAAACTAAAAATTATAAAAATTCTTCAAATTCGAATGAAACTTAAATTTTCACTTTCTGCTTTTTTTTTAATCATCTGATGAAATTTATGAATAAGAATATTGAGTGAAATATTTTTTTTATTTACAATTTTATTATTTCTCTCAAACTAAATGTAGTATGCAGAGATCTTAACAGTCAAAAGATAAAAATTTTTAAATATTTTACAAGTAATATTTCAAACACTTAAAAATTTTACTTAGAAAAATATAAAAAAATACAATTAGGAATATAATTTTTGTGAATATTTTGAAAAAAATGACATTAAAAAAATAAATAAACATTAGATTCAATATTAGTAGAGCATAAAATATGAATAAAATTCACAATGAAATTTCTAGAATAATAATACTATGGATTTTAAAATCATTATAAATACTTTTTTAGCTCTGAATCACAAATTTAATAAAAATTCTTTTAAATCAAGTAAATTTATACCATTGAGCTCCAAGAAAATTTACACAGATTGAGTAATATGACAATTATTGGAAAATAAACTCCGGATCGTTCTCCGTGTTGGCGGAAAAATTTTCGCGCTTTTCCGAAATGAGCCGCCGAATTCCTGTTTTCTCCTTCTCGTCTCTCACTCTCACTTGATCTATCATTCTGAGTTAGCGGAGAAAATGGGGAGAAGGAAAAGGCCTAGGGTTTCAGAAGAACATCGGGGCGATCAAGAATCTGGAGGCGATCTTGAAGAACCGTCCGCAAGAGAGAAGAGCTTGTACGAGGTGACCCATATCTTCTTGATTCTCCTCTTATCCTATTTATAAAATGGACTGGCAGCTTATTGATTTCTAATCGTTTGCCTTCTAATTTGTAGTCAATATAGGGAAAGGGTTGCTTGATTACATGTAATATGCACTTTTGGAACGTACTTTGGGTTAAGGAGCTATTAGGGTTGGTGAGCTAATTTGTTAATCATATAGTCGGTAGTGGGTTGTAGGGACGAGGTATTTGCTGAATGCGTAAGGGGGTATTTGGTAGCATCTTTTTAGTAGGATCTACAGGATTTACGGCTGGTCATGACGTTCAGGTGATCAACTTGTATGACGGTGAGTTGATCTTCTACATGGATGGGTTGCCACTGCCTTTGTGTACATAACTGCTGTCGGTGGCGATGGATAGAGGTTCCGTGGTTGCGGGAGTTGTTCTCCTACATGTTTTCCTTCTAGGTGGAACCCGATGGTTATGTGTTTTCACTTGGTTGGTCTCGAAATTAAAATAAATGATTGGAAATAGTGGTTCTTTATTGAGCCGGCTAGGGAGTTTGGGGCACTGAGTCGGTCATCAGACAAAGTGTACAAGAAGATAAAATCATTCTCCATCCAGATCCAAAGTTTGGCCTCAACTATTGAGGGAAATTTTGTTAGCCTTGCAATATACCGACAAGGCAGTTTTGTACATGGTTATGAATCCAAGGGAGTTTGGAGTGATGACTCTAGAGATTTAGGCAACATTTGATGCTATGGAGAAGTGGTGGATGGACAGGTTCACCTAGTCGGAGGAAAGGAAAAAACCGCGCCAGGAAGCAAATTGATCAAGGAAAGAGTCGTTAGGGGTGAGGCTAGTCGGTCATCTCCCATAACTCCCGAGCCCTAGTCTGTATCAAAGACTGTGGTGATTGTCGGAGAGGACTTCGTCCCGGTCGAGATCGAGTCTATGGTGGAGTCGGCTGCTGCTAAGGAAGCTCGACGACAGAAACTTAAGACTCCGCTGCAAGAGCACGAGGAGGATCTTCCCTTGTCTCCAGGGAAAAAAATGCAAGATGGGCAACTAGAGCCCCATGCAAGAGGAGCCGAAATTCTTCGTTAATAGAGACTCTCGGTTTGCTCTCATTGACATGATGATGTATTGCTACTCCAACGGACATATATGACACTACCATCGCAGACATCTTATGGTCAATGAACTTAGCGAAGTGCATGGTTGTATGCCTCGTGGGAGGTTTGTCGCCTAGTCGATCGATTCCAGCTACTTCGGCCGACCTCGTCCCACCGCCTAACAACCCCATATTTTGATGCTAGAACATCAATAAATAAGGCTGTGAGGCGAGCCAAGGTCGTGGAGGCTCGGGCGTTAGCGACCGAAGGACATGTTGTTGAACTGGAGGCCCGCTTAGCCAAGGTTGAAAAATGGGCTGCCGATGCAGAGGCTTTGCTAGTTGAGGCTATGGAGGATTTGGAGGGCGCGTCATATTGGTTATTCATCGCGTTGGATGACACAGAGTTAACGAAGAAGATTGCTACCATGAAGACCACCATAAAATTTATTTTGGGCTTGGCCAAACATCTCTAGCTCGACATTGAGTTGGCAGTCGACCGGTTTGTGCGGGCCGATTGGTGGACCTAAAGTATTTCGATATGGTGAAATTTGTCAATCTTCTCTCATTAGTGCTAGCTAGAGGCGGCGAGTTTTCAGATGATCAGGTGGCGGACGATGGTTCCTCAACGCGTGATTCGGTCGCCATGCCTGATGCACATTGAAATTATCCATTTTTTATTTTGTTTTGTTTATTTATCTATTTTTCATATGTATACCCTCAATTGTAATGACAAAATTTTGTAATCGACCAATCACATGAATGAAATTTGATACGACGTTTTGCCAGTTTTTTGGTTACGTTTTTACCATGTATTTATAAAACTATTTATTAAATATAGTGCATGTTTTTTTTTGTTGCTTCATGTTGAATAGGGTATGTCGCTCAGCTACAGTTTGTAAGTCACCTGACTCAAGTCTGACATTAGATTTTGCCCCATTTGCTTGATTAGACTGCTAGAACTTTGGCTTTGGCATGAGCGATTGACTTCGTGCCCTTCGTGGAGTTTTGGAGCTTGTCGTTATTGAGTAGGGAATTGCTTCGTGTCTTATTTGATTTGAGTTGAGAGACGTTGGTTCTACAGTGCTCAAGCGTTAAGGGTTGACTTTTGGATGTTTTGAATGTCGGTTGGGTATTGTGCACCGTTATGGGTCATATGAATTTTTTATCGATCTGACTGCTTGCGTAGTTGGTTAAAGGTAATGGTGTCTGGATCACATGTTTTACTTCCTGAATCTTGTTTATTTGTTAGGATCTTGGCCTTAGATGGAATACCATCTGGGCTCGATGTTAGGGTGATTTGTGTAGTACCCTTCGCGAAGTTTGTCGTAGCTCTGCAAGGAACCTCCTTTAAAATTTTCATCCAGCTCATGTTTATAGATTAGTTTGGTGATTGCCTGTTCTGTTCGCTCGATCGGACTAATGCCTTGGACAGGGGTTGTCGTCGAGATTGTTTCCGGGACGATTTGCACCATATCCTTCGTGAAGCTTGTCGTTGTTGGGTAGGGAACCACCATCAGAGCTTTGTCTGGTTCAAATTTGGGAACAAGTCGATGATACGTGATTATTGTGATATATTTTGATAATTTTAGTGTATAAAACCATAAAGAAAAGAAATAAAACTGCCTCTTTTAATTTAACTTCCATAGAAAAATAGATAAAAATTTTCTAAGGGAAGAAAGCATTGAGATGGTATCCGCTCCATGTTCGTGGGACTCCCCAGTCTGTGTGGGAGTTCAATTTGTACGCCCCATGGTCGACCCTTTACTCGATGATAAATGGTTCATCCTATGTCTGGTTGAGCTTGCCGACTGACAGCCCACTTGCTGCAGGATCGACCTTCTTTAGCGCGAGATCTCAGGGTGCAAAGGTCTTATCCCAGACATGCTTGTTGTAGCAGCGAGTGATACATCTTTTTACTTGCTTTTGATGGATAACAGAGTTGGTACGGATCTCTTCCGCCAAATCTAAGCGAGTGTTGCTCCCTCATCATTCGCTTCCAAGTCATCAGAAGATGAAGCAGTTACCACTCGTTGACTGTGTTGATTGTACTCGACTGGTAACATAGCCTCTATCCCATTAGACAACATAAATGGCATTTGCCCTGTGGCGGTCAACGATGTCGTTCACGTTTTCCAGAGGACGAACAGTAGGACATCGACGTATTTCCCCTTGATCACTTCAACTTTCTTTTTCAGTAGATTCAATATTATTTTGTTAAGTTTTGGCCTGTCCGTTGGTTCGAGGGTGATGTACTGACACAAATTTCAAGTTGATGCCTTTGTTAGAAGTCTTTCCTCATTTGTCCGTGAATTGAGTTCCGCTGTCTGTGATGAGGATGAATGGCAGTCCATATCTGCAGTGAGGTATTTCTAGATGAAGTTTTGAACAACCTCTGCTGCTACGTGGGCTAGTGGTTTTGCTTCGATCCACTTAGCAAATAATCCACCATGATCAGGAGATACTTTTGTTGGCTCTTCAATGTGGAAATGACCCAAGAATATCAATTCCCTAGACAAGAAAAGGTCAGGGACTGACGATCAGCTGCGACCTTTGGGCCGATTGATGCTGTAATGATTTGTACTTCTAGCACCGCTCACACCTATTCAAGAATTCTTCAGAATCCTTTAAGAGTATTGGCCAGAAGTATCCTTGTTATTGGATCCTGTGTGCTAGGGTCCTTTCAGAATGAGTTCCACATTCTCTCGAATGTATCTCTAATAGGAGATCCTTCTTTTCACCCTCAGCCATGCATCTCAGATAAAGAGGGGCGGTCAACTTCTGAAATAGTTTTCCTCAGATCAGTAAGTATTGGGCGGCCTTGCGTTTGAATCTTTTTGGATTTGTGATTTTTTCTTCTATTTTGCCAGTCTTTAGGAAGTGGATGTAAGATTTCATCCAGCTTCTCATTCCTTCGGTCTTCACCTCCATTACTTTGAGTTCTTCACTGATTTGTCGCAATAAATTCTGAGGTGTCCCTTTCCCCAAGAGGATATACACTTGGCGAGGAGGTCAACCACCTAATTGTTCTCCATGGTGATGTTTTCTATTATGAAATCGACAACCTTTTAAATTTCAACTTTGGCTTTGCTGAGATACTTAGCCATCATTTTGCCTTTGGCTTCAAATTCTCTGTTTACGTGGTTCACCACCAGCTGGGAGTCCGTATTTACATGCTGGTGCCGGGCACCCAAGTCTTACTCAATGCAGCCCAACAATCAAGGCTTCGTACTCTGACTTGTTATTGGTGACGTCAAACTCAATGATCGTCGAACGGTAGATGTGCTCTCCACTCAGACTGGTCAAAGTTAGTCCTATTCCTGCTAATGCATGATTGAAGGCTCCATCGATGAACGAGGTCCATGTTATTCCGTTGGCATTAGTCCCTTCACTCGGCAAGCACGGTTTTGTGATGTCTTTTAGGAATCCACTAGTGCTTGCACTTTGATGGTTTTTCTTGGGATGTAGGTGCAATTGAACACTCTCAACTTCATCACGCACTTTAGGAGTTGACCAGAGTGCTCTGGTCGCACTTTGGTCGAGTGAGGATAAATTTCAACGAATGGTCGGTGACTACCCAGATAGGATGCGTTTGGAAGTGTGATCTAAACATGCGAGCTAACATAACCAAAGTAAACTTTAGTTTTCTCATGATCGGATACCTGAGTTCGGTGTCGCGGAGGATTCTGCTGTTGTAGTATATTAGGAATTGCTTCCCTAACTCCTCACGAACTAGTATAGAGATGTGGCCTCAGGTCCTACTTCCAGGTACAAAGATAGCTCTTCATTCGGCTTTGGGCTTTGCAACACTGTCAGTGATAGGAAGGAATCCTTTAACTTCACGAATGCTTCCTCAGAGTCAGTTAATCAGTCGAAGTTCTTGGTCTTTCTAAGTGTTTGGAAGGATGTTGCTCATTTGTCTCTTGCTTGCGAGATGACTCGACTAAAGCTTGCTATCCGAATGTTTAACTTCTGGACTTCTTTGATAATTCAGGGAGAAGGCATGTTCAGCATTGCCTGCACTTTTTTAGGGTTGGCTTTGATCCCCTCTGAGGTCACGAAGTAGCCAAGGAATTTACCCGTAGAAGCTCCAAATGTGCACTTAAAGTGGGTTTAACCTCATTTTAAATTTTCTAAGCTTTCAAATATTTCTTTTAAACTCCGAATGTGCACTTAAAGTGGGTTTAACCTCATTTTAAATTTTCTAAGCTTTCAAATATTTCTTTTAAGTCAATTATTTGTTATTCGGTCGGCTAACTCTTAACCAACATATCTTGGACATATACCTTAATATTCTTGCTCTTTTGATTAGAAAAAAATTACATCCATGAGTTACTGGTACGTGGACCCAGTGTTTTTATGACCAAAAGGATTTACGTTGTAACAAAACCAACTCTCACTAGTGGTAAAAGAAGTCATTTTTGTGTCCCCTGGGTGCATCTTAATTTGGTGGTAGTCGGAGAAAACATCGAGAATACTTATCACAAAAATGCTCGACTGTTGAAGCCACTAGTGGATCGATCCTTGATAAATGATAGCTATTTTTTGGGCAAGTGGAGTTTAGGTTAGTGAAGTTGACACACATCCTCCATTTGCCGTTTGCATTCTACAACATAATTACATTGGAGACCCGGGATGGGTATTGCGAATATAGCTGAATTTTTTGAGTTTTTGCACCTCCGCCTTGATTGGCCTTGCCAGCGTCATTGCCAAGGATCCGATCTTTTGCTTCATGGGTTAAGAGGCCGGATTAACGTTCAGCCGGTGGCAGGCGATGTCCAGTGCTATGCCAGGCATTTTCGTCGCTGACAAGGCAAAAACGTCATGATGCTTTCGTAGGATTTCGATCAACAAATCCTTATATTTCACAGCAATAGCTTCACTAATTAGGAAACACTTACCGTGCTTCCCTTCGGTCACTTGTATTTCCTAGATTCTCTCATTGGAAGATAACAGCTTCTAGATTGCTCCAGGTTTCCTCGGACGGTAATCGCCTCATTGTTGCTCAAAATCTTCATTGCTACATGTTATGTAGAGACCACGATCATGTAGTCGTTCAGGAGTGAGTGGTCGAAGATTCAATTGCACATCGGAGGCAAATCCACTACCAGAAAGTCCTCAATTTGCGTAAATTGCTTGGCACCCTCTTTTTAAGTGATTGGTAGTGTTGATTGCCAATACAGGTATTAATCAAATTTGCGTCGGCCAAATCGGGCGGAAATTAAAGGAAAATCCAACAATATTTGAGGCTTTTCGTCAGAATTGCGCCTGATTTACTTTACGCAGGTAAATCCAGGGGTCGGTAATATTAATTCTATCAATTTGCATTAGAATATTTTGATGCAAATAATTTGCGTCAGTTTTTGCATCATAATAGCGTTGGATTTGTTTAGTCTAAACGTGCGTTGAATTTTGCGTCTGAAAACATCAGACGATAAAAAATATCATCGGATTGTCGTCGAATTTGCAGCGGATAATATTGATGAACAACAAAATACTATTGTCATTTTAGCGTTGGATTTTTCATCGCAAAACAGACGAAATCCGACGCATACCTATATCAAAGAAAAAAATTTAGATACTCAATTACATTTCCAGAATCTGTACACAGCATATAATCCACATCACTTACCACATTATATCCAGTCATTTCATAGATCATAGCTCTGAAAAATATCATTAATGAATAAGAATATACTGTTATAAATTGTTCGAAATAAGAACAATAAAGTTAACCAATAATTTCATAATATTTGTTCAAAATAATGCTTACAGATAAAAGAAAACATAAAAATAAATTGTTTATCATCTCCCTCTACGGATGTCATTAGTCCCTTGCCCCGACGTTCTGCTAAAGTTTCTCCCATATGTGCTACAGAGTTATCGACCTTATGTTGGCCTTCTAGCATCTGCTTGTGCAATTGACTTATCTCTTTGCTCATTGCAGCCACCTACCTGACAAGTGTCTCTTGGTCAGGCTGTGAGGAGTTTAGGGAACTAATTACAAGACCACAGGAGAGCTTGACCTCGAAGGTTATGTCATTCGCTCCTAGACCATAAACCCTCCCTTTTTTCTTCCCCATCACCTGGGTCCAAAGCTCGTACTTGGACTACGCTGTGGTAGACTGACTGCCGCTGATGCTTGGGAAAGTCTGTGCCTGAGTGACCAAGTGCCTCTTCTGGAGTTGCTCGAACTTCTCCTGCATAATTACAACTAGTGTTTAATTGACACATTCAACTGTTAAAATCAAAATAAATTTTTAATTTAAGATTTTTAACTTACAGCAACCCGTCGGGAATGCTCCTAGACCCACTGCGCAGTCCCCGGGCGCCAATGATTTCAGACATGTAGCTCCGCAATCGAGGGAGCACGACTCAACTCCTTGGCTTGTGTAGCATACAAAATTGGTTAGCATTACAATATTAAAAATTGAATTAATTTTTAAAAATTTAAAAAGACCTTACCTACTACTTATAGTGCTCCGTATGAGGGATTGATACACCAATATGGAGCGTAACTCCCCTGACTCCCTCTGTCGCCCAACTTGCCTGGTTCGTTTGCCTCTTCCTCTCATAATTAGGAGAGGCTCAGGCTACAGCCAATTGACCCCAATGCCCCTCACTGATTCAAATAGGCCGCTCGCCCCTCCGACGGGCTGTCTTGAACATGTCTCTAAGGTGATGTCTGCCCCGAATTTTAAAAATTTGGCTGATTTGCTGATTGCGCTCTGGGAGCTTGGTGAATGACCTCTGTAATGTAAAATAATACATGTGTTAGTATAAACAATTAAATCAAATTTACATATCTGGTTCTAATTTTAATGATCAGTACACCTCGAATTCCGTGAACCATGTCCTGAATGGTCACAGAGATGTGCTTCCCTAAGAGATAAGATTGATTGTACCTACTCTTGATAATCTGTGTTGCAGGTGACAAACATTTTGTGGGGAATGAATCTACTTAAGAAATAAATTAGTTACAAAAAAAAACAAATAATGTGAAGAATAAACATAATACAATGTTAAAAATAACTTACGAGCCCCTCTTTAGCAGTAAATGTACCTCAGGGGAGCAAGGGTCTACAGACTAGGCTCAAGAGGTGTCGGAGTAGGTGGGGCTAGAAGTGGTGGGGCAGTAGGTGTGCCAACAGCAATAGCAGTCGCAGTAGGTGAGGGAATAGATGTGAAGTAGCAGGCATTATAGGAGTTGTGGTAGTAGAAGGTGCAGCTGTCACAAAAGCGGTGGCAACAGCGGATGCAGGAGCAAGTGTCACTGTAGGGGTGACTGCAGAGGGTTTGAGAGTAGGTTCCAGTGGAAGCAGTGCTAGAAGTAGAGGAACTCCTCTTCCTGCTATGATAAGTGGTCTATAGTGTCCCCAGAACACGGGGTCTTTAAGGTGGCTGATCACTTGCACCATCTGTGCCCATCTGCAAACAAAAGAATGATATTAATAAGATTAGTACTGACAGAAAAAATAATCATAAGCAGAAAGAAACGATGCAGTAAAGGTAAGACACAAGTAGAAGTTATACTAATAACAAGAGAAACGAGAGTAAAGAGCTATGCTTCAATACAACAAAAGTAAAAGACAAAAATAACAGTTGTAACCACTACTCTAAAATTACATACATTTGTTATTGAGTTTCATTAGAGGAACTCATCATCGAAGATGAACCTAAAATTTCTTCTTCACTCTGATCATCATTCTAATCTATACCATGAGCAACCACTTCAAAAATCCCTGTGGTTTCCTCTAGCGCAAACATTTCATCGTTTGTGACGTCTTGAATATAGAATTTGAAATACCTTCCTCATGGTGAATTGGTTCTATAGTACTACGCAGCTCAATAGTTTTCTTTGTTCATTCTTCATAATCACAGCCCAATCAAGTTTATCCCTTATTCTACTAGGGTATTGAAGGAAATAAACTTGTGTAGCTTGGCAAGCCAGAACAAATGGACCAAACTTCATATATCATCTGTTCAATTTGACTTCAGTGATATCATAAGACGAGTGTTTTTGTTCCTCTATTTGTAACAGGATCGAACCACTGACAGTTGAACAATTATATAATGTAGCTGATATTACCTAGATATTGCAATTAAATGACTTTTTCAAATACGCCGTAATAGCTAATCCTGCTACTGTGTGTGTTTTCTTTAATGACACCATAGTTATGTCTTGTTCTCTTCACACTGGAACTCGTATGGAATCTATAATCGTTTACGACAAATATTTTCCATGTAGTAACACTGCGATTAGGCCACCCGACATGATCTAGTAATCTCTGATTCGTAATTTCACTTGTTGTATTATGAACCTATAATAAATTGAGTGGTACCATCAGTGTAACTTTAAATGTGATTATTTTATTACGCACATATGATTAGAAGAGTTTTTTCTACTTGCGTGTAATTTGAATCATGTTGGAAATTCTACTTCGATCTTCCTGCTTATTAGAGACTCATCTTCTATGTCTAAGCTGTTAATAAATAATCTGCTCACAATATTATTATTTATATTTTAAATTAGTTAGTATACAACTAATATTCTCAATAATAAATGACAGTATATATTAAGTTTAGAGACTTTGAATCTTAATATATAAATGGTTGAACTTCGTCATAGTTCATCAAGACGCACAATGCAACTGACCGAATCTCTTTATCGTTTAGATACCGTGTACTATGCCTCCTGGATGACTCACCTAATCTTTGATATACAAATAATTTTGGCTTTGAATTCATGTCATCCACAATATGACCTCTTTGATGACCCTGCTCAAAATAATATGAGCAGAAAGTTATCGTCTTCTGCAACACATATGCTTCACAGATCGATCCCTCAGAATGTGTTTTATTCTTAATCGTTTTTTTAATTTTATTTAAAAATCTGCAGCACAAACTCTTATCATTGAGTATGATGATTGTTTAGTGTGATATAAAATGCTGCCTGCAATGTATGCATTAGGAAGACATACCTCTTGAATGGATACATCCATCTATACTGCATTGGGCTCCCCAACCTCGTAACATAGATATATAAGCAGATGCTTCATAGAGTTAAAGAACCGCTCAAGCTCACATAATAATAGGAGAATACTCGCATCAAGATGTCTCAATGAGTCAACATTCAATATCCTTGCATGCAATTCTTTGAATAATATACTGACTTCGATCAAGAGATCAAGCATCGACTTCAGTGGCACATGAAATGCAATGAGTAATAAGCACTACAAAAATATGACAGTCGTGACTCTTCATGCCAAATACTTTACTCGTTCCAAAGTCGAAACAACTTAAATTTGAAACACAACCACTGGGAAACTTCAGAGAATTCACTACTCAAATATTATCCTCCGTTGATCTGATGTACGACAGTATGCGGCTTTATGCTTTATTAATTTACCTCCATTAGTCTCATGACATTCTAAGGTCATCCTTTGCAACACTCTTTTTGGTTCATTCTAGCTTTTACATTAGCTTTTGTCGTACTCTTGATATTAATCACGATATTGAAGATATTAATAAAAAAATTCTTCTCAATGTGCATAGGATCAGGATTATGTCTAATCAAATTAGTTTTTTAGTACAAAAGATTCCAGAATATACTACGCTTAGCTCAATTGTGCATGACACTGAAATCAAGAAGAAGAGTTGAAACTAATTTTGGTCTCTCGGTGATCGTTAATACTTCACTGATCATCTGCAATATTTTGACTCCAGTAATCATAGGGGGTGGACTTGATCTCTTAACCCTATTTTTTAAGAGCGCACCTTTGTTTCTTCTAAATAAGTCATCACGGTGAAGAAATCTTCATTGACATTCAAACCGGTTGTTTTTCCTACTATGTTTCAAAGTAAATGCTTTCGACATATTCATGCAGTAAGGACAAGCTAATTTCTGGTTGTGCTCCGACCATCTAGCATCCCATAGGCCGGAAATCACTAATTATCCACATAAGTGCCGATCTCAGTTGAAAATTTTGTTTCGCAGCGATGCCATATTTAAACACACCTGTCTCTCATAACATTTGAGGCTCATCAATCAAAGGCTATAATTAGATGTTGATTTTTGCCTTTCGATTATGTGAACCTGGTATAATCAACATCAGAAATAAGAACGACACGGTCATACCCATATCGGGGGGGGGGGGAATTATACGATGTAATGTTCTCTAGCGACCATGAGTACGAGGTTGCATCGTGACTGTCCTGGGTGAAGCCATCTGCACATAATCCAATTTTAACATTATGTGCTTCAGCTGCAAAGTTTAGGTAAGTGCGATCAAAATATCTCCAGCACTCACTATGTGATGGATGACTCATCGAATTAGTATCAACGAATCCAGTATTGTGCCAGGTCATTTAAGGGGTTGTACGCATGGAAACAATCTTTGAAGCAGTGGTATGAGCGGAAAATAAAAGAGACGCTTATATGGAGTATTTTTCTGATTTTTATTCTTTTACTTTCTTTATTTCAATCTATCTGCACTACAAAATTGGCAAGTCAATTCGACTTCATGTACTTTATAATATATCATGCAGCCACTAACACAACAATCGATTTCTGACATTGTTACTTTAATTTTGAAACCAAATTCTTAGTTTTATACAGGTCAAATGACACCAAATTCCCTGCAGGGTTCGTCACAACGACTCTCTGATTGAATGCTTTTCTGGGCATGTTAAAATCAATTTTGATGGTCAACATTCCCAGCGTTACTGACAACTCTGTGTTGTGCAACCATCCCATAAAAGTTGTTGTGCATCGTTTAGTAAGTCATAAAACCGTTGTGATTCGTTGTTTGGTGTTTTAGGTTAGTGTTGAAAGCTCTCAACAAATTGAGTTCTTTTGAGTGTCATGAATCATTTCTACATGTGTTAGGATCAAATTCTTCTGTAGAAGGGGCATGACTTGTCGAGGCACCTCCTTGCTCAAACTGAACTTCAGGTTTTTGCTCACTATGTGCAATCTAGTAGAAATAATTAGGTTTGAATATCCTACGGTAAATATTTAACCTAACTTCTTCAGGTGGCAAAAACACTTGATTTTTGTGCTTCACACAAGAACACCGAAACTTTCCCTCCGAACAATAATGGGCAGCCACCTGCACAGATTCCTAAACACCATTCAAGAACTCATCCGTGAGTCCATTTCGTCATGGATTTAATCTGCTATACATCCAGACTCTCAAATTACGATTATTCATCTGCAACATAGATGCAGCTTTACAAATTAGTGCAACTATTACGAAAAATAAAAATTGATCTATACTTATCAATAATAGACAGTGGATGTGTATGTATAGTGGTTCGTGGGAGCTAATTCAAACCGAAGAAAATGACCCTCAGAACATCTTTTAAGTAGCTCGTTTCATCCGCTGAAGTCAACACACCTCTTCAACCATATATAAGACACTTTTTTGAATTAGTTTGTTTTTTAAACAATAGACCCGATGTATTCCTCCAATTCAACCAACCAACGTGAATTCTACTAATAACATTTCCATCTATATAACCATCATAGTGAACAAAACCAAATGTACTCCTCCAGTTCAACCAACTTAAATTCTGCTAATAACATCCCCATCTATATCAACATCACTTTAAATAATAGACCCGATCGATGCATGCATTCCTCCTCTTCAACCAACCAACTCTAATTCTACTAATAACAATATCCCTATATTACCATCACTTTAACAATAGACCCAATGCATTCCTCCACTTCAACCAATCAACGTGAATTCTACTAATAACATCCCCTTAATGTATATACATGCCTAACACCTAAACTTCAATTTTTACATACATAGCACTGAACTCTTATGTATATACGTACCCAACACCAAAAATTCAATTTTTACTTATGTATATACACACCTAACACCTAAACTTCAATTTTTACATGCATATCACATATAAATGAAACTACTTACGCACAAAGAGTTACCTTCTTGAATGCTTTCTAATAGGAGCAGAGCAGAAGGATGAGAAATACGGGAGTTTCGGTGGTGTCTGTAAGCTCGATCTTGTCGTTATCTTCCCAGATAGCTCTAATGGTGACTGTGTTGTGAAGGTTCGTTCAAGAAGGCGATGGTTTTGAGCGAAAGTGAAAGGGAGAGGGAACTGGGAGAAGGGAACTTAGGAGGGTTTCAAGCGAAATGGGAGATCGGGAGAGGCGCGGAGAGGATAAATAAAATTTAGGCGTGCGAGATGAGTATATTAGGTCATTTGCGTCGGATTGTCATCTAATTTGCATTGTGCTTTGTTTGACGCTAACAAGTAAAGTTTATGTGTTGTTTTGTTGGATGCAAATTCAACACAAAATCCGTCACAGCTTCAATTGAAGTTTTGCCGTTTTCAAAGTACATTTTTGGTCGAATTTTTTGATGCAAATTGGACGCAAAATCCACCACAAATATCAAAATTTATTATTCGACATTTAACAGCCGCAAATTTGACGCTACTATTTACATCGGAAAAAACCGATATTTTGACGCAAATATTAGACACTAATAACAACATCTTTTTAGTGTGCCCCGATCCTCAACTCTTTCGCCACTTAGTAGACTCTCTCCAATATCTCACCGATTCTCAACCAAACATAGTCTTCTCAGTAATCATAACATGCCAAAATCTTCATCATCCATTAAATATCCATTTCACCCAATTCAAACGCCTCCTAAGCTAGTTCGAAGGATCACTCCGCAAAGGCTATCTCATCTACCTATACACATCATCACTTCATATCTACTTTGACTTCGGTTGGACCGACAATGAAAATGACGGAAAATTCACTTTGGGCTACTGCACATACTTGGGGCGAACGCTCATCTCTTGGTCGATCAAGATCACGAAGCAACCAACCTTAACCAGATCCTTCACTAAAACTGAATGTGGAGCACTCACCATATCTGCCACTACTGTCATATGTTTTTGCAGGATTCTTTTTGACTTCCATATAAACTACCAAGCACTGACCCTTATGTACTGCGACTATATATCAGTGCTTATCTTTGCAAACAACCCAGTCTTCCACGCCGGGACTAAGTGCATTAAAAGTCTACTACCACTTTATCCTGGACTGCATTAAATCAAGTGATTCAGCACATCTCCACTCAGGATCATGTAGCAGATATCTTCATTAAATCCATGTCCATAAGCCAATTCAAGAACATAAGTCACAAGTTGCTGCTCCAAGATGACCCAACAACTTGCAATGGGATGATAACAGCCTCAGTCGGCAAATGACAAGCTCGTCACCTCTGCCAGAACCCCTATGTACAATCTCAATCACATATCACAACCATCAAATCATAACTGAATACATCCTAGCCTCAGGATTCCCTGCTGCTGTAACCAACCCAATGATGCGCTTGTCTATATATACAGCCTCTGTACTTGGTCATTTATGAATAAGATTATCTACGAAAAGGCTTACTGTGTCTTCTTCCTTTCTTGACTTTTCCCCTTCAATATTCTCTGTTTTTCTGCTTGAATCTCGGTTTACTTTTCCTTGAGCTAGTGCTGTAATGAGGGGAAAGGAACCATGATTTAAACTTGGGGATGAGAAAACACGTATTAAGATGAAGAAGTTAGTGTCTTCTTTCTTAAAAGACCATTTAACTCGTCAACAGATTTTATACTATTATGATTAGTTCTAGAATAACAATTATGGAAGCATTCATAAGAAAACTTCAATAGTTTGTATAGCTTACCTCATCCTCCTTTGGTTAGTTTGATGATTAGTTCTAGAATAACAATTATGGAGGCATTCATAAGAAAACTTCAATAGTTTGTATAGCTTACCTCATCCTCCTTTGGTTAGTTTGATGATTAGTTCTAGAATAACAATTATGGAGGCATTCATAAGAAAACTTCAATAGTTTGTATAGCTTACCTCATCCTCCTTTGGTTAGTTTGATGCTTACAAATTTTATAAGTGAGTATAGGAGTTAATTAGTTTAGTTAGTTCAAAGAAGCAACTGTTAAAAAGCTTTTAATTTGCTTGGTAAAGAAATAGAACGATTGGCCGGCTTTTTTTATACTATAATGATTAGCTCTAGAATAACAATTATGGAGGCATTCATAAGAAAACTTCAATAGTTTGTATAGCTTACCTCATCCTCCTTTGGTTAGTTTGATGATTAGTTCTAGAATAACAATTATGGAGGCATTCATAAGAAAACTTCAATAGTTTGTATAGCTTACCTCATCCTCCTTTGGTTAGTTTGATGCTTACAAATTTTATAAGTGAGTATAGGAGTTAATTAGTTTAGTTAGTTCAAAGAAGCAACTGTTAAAAAGCTTTTAATTTGCTTGGCTTTTTCTATTAATTAGCTCTTTTAATTATTCTTAGCTATTGTACAGCATCCTAGAAGTTCCTGTAATCCATGACCACTGAAGATCAATAACTTGTCCTCTAATCTCTTCCAATGTCTTCTGAATCGATCTATGGCAAAATTGCATTATTGGATGAACCCAAATTATTATTTAATCTATTGAACTAGAAACATTTGAAGTACTAGCTGACTGACAGGTAGTTTCTGAATAATCATGACCAACCTGTACTAATATTCTGCAGCATTTACTTGCAAGGAGATGCCAGGACAGTTTACAGTAAACAAATACAATAACAATTTAGCAACACAAATAGAAGGATCACGGTGCAGGAATCACCAACAGTTTAGGGCTTATATACACCATTAAAAAAATAAACTCACAATTAGTAGTTGCAAATTTAGTATTTAACATATAAGCTAACATTTCATGATATGGAACATTCTTTCAACATAAGAATTTCAGGAAAATGTAGATAGTATGTTCATTGCTACTTGCAATACATGAAATATATTAGCCATACCAACTTAGTACATGTGATGTGAATTGAATGTTTAGTAGGAGCTCACTTGAGCATATCTTAGCAAAGTATGACCTCCAAGCAAGGCAATGAAATACTGGAATCTATATTTATGTAATGATGTAGTCATTGACTGCTTTATTTTGAGGATCCTTAGAAGACATTTCTTATATGAAATTATCCCTGGAGATCTATTTTTACTACTTATTTTTTAATTTCTTTTAAATAATAGTACTTTTTTGATAATAATGATTCAAGTTTTGCTGGCCCCTCCAAAATTAATTTTTAAGATAATTTTGGTCCTTTCTCTTTCATCTGTAAATGGTTTTGCTTTCTTTAAATTTTAAATTCAAGATGTGGTACTTCCATGCATACAAAATTTTGGCCATGCTTCTCTATTGGAGCAAGTTTTTAATTAATGAAGTTACAAAAATATAACTTAGTTGTNCTTCAAACAATGCTAAAACTGAGTTTAGCAAGAGCTAGAGAGCCAAACCGAGCCTAGCAGGGGCAAGACAAATCAAATATAGCCCTCCCCCAGAGTTAAACCAAGCTCAAAAGGGCTAAACTAAACCAAAGGACCTAGTTCAATCGAGAAACAGAGCCAGAGCCTAGCTTCCAACAGGAAACAGAAAACATACTCGAGAAACAGAGCCCAAAGCCAAGCTCGACTAGAAAACAGGAATCATACTCGAGAGACAAAGCCCAAAGCCAAGCTCCAACTAGAAAACAGGAACCATACTCGAGAAACAAAGCCCAAAGCC
>JXCR01092823.1:152699-164303 GCA_002079205.1 Phalaenopsis hybrid cultivar | reverse complement strand
TTTTGGGTTTCCTCATGTCGGTTTCATCCTTCTAAGCGTTAGAAGTCGATACCGCACACGCGAAACTCCAAAAGATGACGGAAACAGGTCGAACTAAAACGAGGCGGGCACCACTTCTAAGGCTCTAAGATAGTCGCAGGAAGACCCCTAAGGCTAGATCCTAACTCCTACGAGAAAAACTAGACCTCACGAAAATTGAGGTCAACACTCCCCTGACTCCCTCCGTCACCCGGTTTGCCTGGTTCGTTTGCCTCTTCCTCTCATAATTAGGAGAGTCTCAGGCTGCGGCCAATTGACCCCAAAGCCCCTCACCGATTCAAACAGGCCGCTCGCCCCTCCGACAGGCTGTCGTGAACATATCTCTAAGGTGATGTTTGCCCCGAATCTTAAAGATTTGGCTGATTTGATAATAGTGCTCTGGGAGCCAGGTGAATGACCTTTGTAACGTAAAAATAATACATGTGTTAGTATAAAAAATTGAATCAAATTTACAAATCTGGTTCAAATTATATGATCGGTACACCTCGAATTCCCTGAACCATGTCCTGAAAGGTCACGGAGATGTGCTTCCATGAGAGATAAGATTGATTGTACCTACTCTTGATAATCTTTGTGTTGCAGGTGACAGACATCTTGTGGGGAATGAATCTGCTTAAGAAACAAATTAGTTACAAAAAAACAGATAACATGAAGAATAAATATAATATAGTGTTAAAAATAACTTACGAGTCCCTCTTTAGCAGTAAATGTACCTCGGGGGATACCTTCCTCATGGTGAATTGGTTCTATAGTACTACACAACTCAATAGTTTTCTTTGTTCATTCTTCATAATCACAACCCAATCAACTTTATCCCTTATTCTACTAAGGTATTGAAGGAAATAAACCTGTGTAGCTTGGCAAGCCAGAACAAATGGATCAAACTTCACATATCATCTGTTCAATTTGACTTCAGTGATATCATAAGACGACTGTTTTGGTTCCTTTATTTGTAACATGATCGAACCACTGACAGTTGAATAATAATAATGTAGCTGATATTACCTAGATATTGCAATTGAATGACTTTGTCAAATACGCCGTAATAGATAATCTTGCCATCTGTGTGTGTTTTCTTTAATGACACCATAATTATGTCTTGTTCTCTTCACACTGGAACTCGTATGGAATCTATAATCGTTTACGACAAATATTTTCCATGTAGTAACACTGCGATTAGGCCGCCAGACATGATCTAGTAATCTCTGATTCGTAATTTCACTGGTTGTATTATGAACCTATAATAAATTGAGTGGTACCATCTGTGTAACTTTAAATGTGATTATTATATTACACACATGTGATTAGAAGAGTTTTTTCTACTTGCGTGTAATTTGAATCATGTTGGAAATTCTACTTCAGTCTTCCTGCTTATTAGAGACTCATCTTCCATGTCCAAATTGTTAATAAATAATCTGCTCACAATATTATTATTTATATTTTTAAATTAGTTAGTATACAATTAATATTCTCAATAATAAATGACAGTATATATTGAGTTTTGAGACTGTGAATCTTAATATATAAATAGTTGGACTTCGTCATAGTTCATCAAGATTTACAATGCAGCTGACCGAATCTCTTTATCGGTTAGATACCGTGTACCATGCCTCCTGGATGACTCACCTAATCTTTGATATACAAATAATTATGGCTTTGAATTCATGTCATCTACAATATGACCTCTTTGATGACCCTGCTCAAAATAATATGAGCAGAAAGTTATCGTCTTCTGCAACACATATGCTTCACAGATCGATCCCTCAGAATGTGTTTTATTCTTAATCGTTTTTTTAATTTTATTTAAAAATCTGCAGCACAAACTTTTAACACTGAATATGGTGATTGTTTAGTGTGAAATAAAATGTTGCTTGCAATGTATGCATTAGGAAGATATACCTCTCGAATGGATACATCCATCTATACTGCATAGGACTCTCCAACCTCGTAACATAGATGTATAAGCAGATGCTTCATAGAGTCAAAGAACCGCTCAAGCTCACATAATAATAGGGGAATACTCGCATCAAGATGTCTCAATGAGTCAACATTTAGTATCGTTGCATGCAATTCTTTGAATAGTATGCTGACTTCGATCAAGAGATCAAGCACCTACTTCCGTGGCGCATGAAATGCAATGAGTAATAAGCATTGCAAAAATATGACAGTCGTGACTCTTCATGCCAAATACTATACTCGTTCCAAAGTCAAAACAACAACTCAAATTTGAAACACAACAACTGGGAAACTTTAGAGAATTTACTACTCAAATATTATCCTCCGCTGATCTGATGTACAACAGTATGCAGCTTTATGCTTTATTAATTTACCTCCATTTGTCTCATGATGTTCTAAGGTCATCCTTTGCAACACTCTTTCAGGTTCATTCTAGCTTTCACATTATCTTTTATCTTACCCTTGATATTAATCACAATATTGAAGACATTAATAAAAAAAAATTCTTCTCAATGTGCATAGGATCGGGATTATGTCTAATCAGATTAGTTTTTTAATAGAAAAGATTCCAAATATACTGCGCTTAGCTCAATTGTGCGTGACACTGAAATCAAGAAGAAGAGTAGAAACTAATTTTGGTCTCTCGGTGATCTTTGATACTTCACTTATCATCTGCAATATTTCAACTCCAGTAATCCTGGGGGGTGGACTTGATCTCTTACTGTTTTTGAAGAATGCATCTCTGTTTCTTTTAAATGAGTGATCGCGGTGAATAAATCTTCATTGACAGTCAAACCGGTTGTTTTTCCTACCATGTTTCAAAGTAAATGCTTTCGACATATCCATGCAGTAAGGACAAGCTAATTTTTGGCTGTGCTCCGACCAGCTAGCATCCCATAGGCCGGAAATCACTAATTATCCACATAAGTTCCGATCTCAGTTGAAAATTTTGTTTCGTAGCGATGCCATACTTAAACACACCTGTCTCTCATAACATTTGAGGTTCATCAATCAACGACTATAAGTAGACGTTGATTTTCTCCTTTGGGCTATGTGAACCTGGTATAATCAATATCAGAGATAAGAATGACACGGTCATACACATATCAGGGGGGGGGAGGGCAAATTATATGATGTAATGTTCTCTGGCCACCATGAGTATGTGGTTGCATCATGACTGTACTGGGTGAAGCTATCTGCACATAATCCAATTCTAAAATTATGTGCTTCAGCTGCAAAGTCTAGGTAAGTACGATCAAAATATCTCCAGGACTCACTATGTGATGGATGACTCATCGAATTAGAATCAACGAATCCAGTATTGTGTCAGGTCATGTAAGGGGTTATATGCATGAAAACAATCTTTGGAAGCAGTGGTATGAGCGAAAAATAAAAGAGACGCTTATATGGAGTATTTTTCTGATTTTTATTCGTTTACTTTCTTTGTTTCAATCTATCAGCACTACAAAATTGGCAAGTCAACTCGACTTCATGGACTTTGTAATATATCATGCAGCCATTAACACAACAATTGATTTTTGACATTGTTACCTTAATTTTGAAACCAAATTTTTAGTTCTATATAGGTCATATGACACCAAATTCCCTACAGGGTTCATCACAACGACTTTTTGATTGAATGCTTTTATGGGCATGTTAAAATCAATTTTGACGGTCAACATTCCCAGTGCTACTGATAACTCTGTGTTGTGCAACAATCCCATACAGGTTTTTCAACCATCCCATAAAGGTTGTTGTGCAGCTTTCAGTAAGTCATAGAACTGTTGCGATTCGTTGTTTGGTGTTTTAGGTTAGTGTTGAACGCTCTTAACAAATTGAGTTCTTTGAGTATCATGAACCATTTCTACATGTGTTAGGATCAAATTCTTCTGTAGAAGGGGCATGACTTGTCGAGGCACCTCCTTGCTCGAACTGAACTTCAGGTTCTTGCTCACTATGTGCAATCTAGTAGAAATAATTAGGTTTGAATCTCTTGCGGTAAATATTTAACTTAACTTTTTCAGATGACAGAAACACTTGATTTTTGTGCTTCGCACAAGAACAATGAAACTTTCCCTCCGAACAATAAATGGGCAGCTGTGATGCCATCTGCACGGATTCTTCAACGCCATTCAAGAACTCATCTGTGAGTCCATTTCGTCATGGGTTTAATCTGCTATACATCTGGGCTCTCAAATTACGAATATCCATCTGCAACTTAGATTTAGCTTTACAAATCAGTGCAACTGTTACGAAAAATAAAAATTGATCTATACTTATCAATAATAGACAGTTGATGAGTATGTGTAGTAGTTCGTGGGAGCTAATTCTAACCGAAGAAAATGACCATAGAAACATCTTTTAAGTAGCTCATTTCATCCGTTGAAGTCAATACACCTATTCAACCATATATAAGACACTTCTTTGAAGTAGTTTGTTTTTTAAACAATAGACCCGATGTATTCCTCCAATTCAACCAACCAATGTGAATTCTACTAATAACATTCCCATCTATATCACCATCACTGTGAACAAAACCAAATGTACTCCTCCAGTTCAACCAACTTGAATTCTACTAATAACATCCCCATTTATATCAACATTACTTTAAATAATAGACCCGATCGATGCATTCCTCCTCTTCAACCAACCAACTCTAATTCTATTAATAACAATATTCCTATATTACCATCACTTTAACAATAGACCCAATGCATTTCTCCACTTCAACCAATCAACGTGAATTCTACTAATAACATTCCCTTGATGTATATACATGCCTAACACCTAAACTTCAATTTTTACATACATACCACTAAACTCTTACGTATATACGTACCCAACACCAAAAATTCAATTTTTTACTTATGTATATACTCACCTAACAGCTAAACTTCAATTTTTACATGCATACCACATAAAAATGAAACTACGGACGCACAAAGACTTACCTTCTTGAATGCTTTCTAATAGGAGCGGAGCAAAAGGATGAGAAATACGGGAGTTTCGGTGGTTTCTGTAAGCTCGATCTTGTCGTTACCTTCCCAGGTAGCTCTAATGGAGACTGTATTGTGAAGGTTCGTTCAAGGCGACGATGGTTTTGAGCGAAACTGAAAGGGAGAGGGAACTGGGAGAAGGGAAACTTGGGAGGGTTTCAAGCGAAAGGGGAGATTGAGAGAGGCGTGGAGAGGATAAATAAAATTTAGCTGTGCGAGATGAGTATATTAGGCATTTGCGTCGGATTTTCGTCTAATTTGCATTGGGCTTTGTTTGACGCTAACAAATAAAGTTTATGCCTTGTTTTGTTGGATGAAAATTCAACACAAAATCTGTCACAACTCCAATTGAGGTTTCGCCGTTTTCAAAGTACATTTTTGGTCGAATTTTTGGATGCAAATCGGACGCAAAATCCACCACTAATATCAAAATTTATTATTTGCCATTTAACAGCCGCAAATTCGACGCTTCTACTAATATCGAAAAAAATCGATATTTTGACACAAATATCAGACGCTAATAACAACATCTGCCTAGTGCCCCGATCCTCAACTCTTTCGCCACTTACTAAACTCTCTCCAATATCTTACCGATACTCAACCAAACATAGTCTTCTCAGTCATCATAACATGCCAAAATCTTCATCATCCATTAAATATCCATTTCACCCAATTCAAACGCCTCCTAACCTAGTTCGAAGGATCACTCCACAAAGGCTATCTCATCTACCTATACACATCATCACTTCATACCTACTTCGACTTCGGTTGGACCGACAATGAAAATGCCAAAAAATTCACTTTGGGCTACTGCATATACTTGGGGCGAACACTCATCTCTTGGTCGATCAAGATCACGAATCAACCAACCTTAACCAGATCCTTCACTAAAACTGAATGTGGAGCACTCACCATATCTGCCACTACTGTCATATGTTTTTGCAGGATTCTTCTTGACTTCCATATAAACTACCAAGCACTGACCCTTATGTACTGCGACTATATATCAGTGCTCATCTTTGCAAACAACCCAGTCTTCCACGACAGGATTAAGTGCATTAAAAGTCTACTACCACTTTATCCGGGACTGCATTAAATCAAGTCATGATTCAGCACATCTCCACTCAGGATCATGTAGCAGATATCTTAATTAAATCCATGTCCATAAGCCAATTCAAGAACATAAGTCACAAGTTGCTGCTCCAAGATGACCCAACAACTTGCAATGGGAGGATAACAGCCTCAGTCGGCAAATGACAAGCTCGTCACCTCTGCCAGAACCCCCATGTACAATCTCAATCACAAATCACAACCATCAAATCATAACTGAATACATCCTAGCCTCAGGATTCCCTGCTGCTGTAACCAACCCAATTATGCGCTTGTCTATATATACAGCCTCTGTACTTGGTCATTTGTGAATAAGATTATCTACGAAAGGCTTACTGTGTCTTCTTCCTTTCTTGACTTTTCCCCTTCAATATTCTCTGTTTTTCTGCTTGAATCTCGGTTTATATTTCCTGGAGCTAGTGCTGTAATGAGGGGAAAGGATTTAAACTTGGGGATGAGAAAACACGTACTAAGATGAAGAAGTTAGTGTCTTCTTTCTTAAAAGACGATTTAACTCGTCAACAGATTTTATACTATTATAGCATTCAAAATAAAACTTCAATAGTTTGTATAGCTTACCTCATCCTCCTTTGGTTAGTTTGATGTTTACAAACTTTATAAGTGAGTATAGGAGTTAATTAGTTTAGTTAGTTCAAAGAAGCAACTGTTAAAAAGCTTTTAATTTGCTTGCTAAAGAAATAGAACGATTGGCCGGCTTTTTTTTATACTATAATGATTAGTTATAGAATAAAAATTATGGAAGCATTCATAAGAAAACTTCAATAGTTTGTATAGCTTACCTCATCCTGCTTTGGTTATTTTGATGCTTACAAACTTTATAAGTGAGTATAGGAGTTAATTAGTTTAGTTAGTTCAAAGAAGCAACTGTTAAAAAGCTTTTAATTTGCTTGGCTTTTTCTAGGCTTTTTCTATTAATTAGCTCTTTTAATTATTCTTAGTTATTGTACGGCATCCTAGAAGTTCCTGTAATCCATGACCACTGAAGATCAATAACTTGTCCTCTAATCTCTTCCAATGTCTTCTGAATCGATCTATGCCAAAATTGCATTATTGGATGAACCCAAATTATTATTTAATCTGTTGAATAGAAACATTTGAAGTACTAGCTGACTGACAGGTAGTTTCTGAATAATCATGACCAACCTGTACTAATATTCTGCAGCATTCCTTGCAAGGAGATGCCGGGACATTTTTACAGTAAACAAATACAATAACAAATTAGCAACACAAATAGAAGGATCATGGTGCAGGAATCACCAATATACACCATTAAAAAAATAAACTCATAATTAGTAGTTGCAGGTGTACAAGCTTCTAATAGAATTATTTAACATATAAACTAACATGACATGATATGGAACATTCTTTCAACATAAGAATTTCAGGAAAATGTAGATGGTATGTTCATTGCTACTTGCAATACATGACTATATTAGCCATAGCAACTTAGTACATGTGATGTGAATTGAAAGTTTAGTAGGAGCACACTTGAGCATATCTTAGCAAAGTATGACCTCCAAGTAAGGCAATGAAATACTGGTAATCTATATTTATGTAATGATGTAGTCATTGACTGTTTTATTTTGAGGATCCTTAGAAAACATTTCTTATATGAAATAATCCCTGGCGATCTATTTTTATTACTTATTTTTTAATTTCTTTTAAATGATAGTACTTATTTGATAGAATAATGATTCAAGTTTTGCTGGCCCCTCCAAAAATAACTTTTAAGAGAATTTTGGTCCTTTCTCTTTCATCTGTAAATGATTTTGCTTTCTTTGAATTTTAAATTCAAGATGTGGTACTTCCATGCATACAAAATTTCGGCCACGCTTCTCTCTTGGAGCAAGGTTTAAATTATGAAGTTACAAAAATGTAACTTAGTTGACATTTGTCAAATGTGCGCTTGAAATACATGAATATTAGCTATATTAATACTGCACATGTGCGTGAATTGAAAGTTTAGTAGGAGCTCACATGAGCATCTCTTAGCAAAGCATTACCTCCAAATACATCTAACTTGGCTATGAGTTCATACAAATTTATATTTATAATGATATAGTCAAAGAGTATTTTGTTAGAGGACCCTTCCATAAAAAGATGTTTCTTATATGAAAGAATCCCTTGTACTGTTTTTTTATTGATTACTTTTTAATTTACCTTAATTAATAGAATCCTTTTGATATATAAGAAGGATGCAAGATTGCTTAGCCCTCAAAAGAATAATCTTGAAAGACATTTGGCCTTTCCTCTCTCTTGCAATAGTTGTGCCTTCTTTAAATCTAAATTCAAGTTGGGACACTTCCATGCATGCATAATCTTGGTCATAACTCTTTCTTTTAGACAAGGTTTAAATTAAGAAGTTATAAAAAAAAACAATGGCTGTCAAATATGCACTTCGATGCTCTCATCTANGTATTTTGTTAGAGGACCCTTCCATAAAAAGATGTTTCTTATATGAAAGAATCCCTTGTACTGTTTTTTTATCAATTACTTTTTAATTTACCTTAAATAATAGAATCCTTTTGATATATAAGAAGGATGCAAGATTGCTTAGCCCTCAAAAAAATAATCTTGAGAGACATTTGGCCTTTCCTCTCACTTGCAATGGTTGTGCCTTCTTTAAATCTAAATTCAAGTTGGGACACTTCCATGCATGCATAATTTTGGTCATAACTCTTTCTTTTAGACAAGGTTTAAATTAAGAAGTTATAAAATAAAACAATGGCTGTCAAATATGCACTTTGATGCTCTCTTCTCACAAAAAGCAACAATACACGGTGAAAACCTGCTTCGCTT
Organism: Phalaenopsis hybrid cultivar; assembly: GCA_002079205.1. Taxonomy (NCBI): domain Eukaryota; kingdom Viridiplantae; phylum Streptophyta; class Magnoliopsida; order Asparagales; family Orchidaceae; genus Phalaenopsis; species Phalaenopsis hybrid cultivar. The sequence goes on along the minus strand of JXCR01092823.1, from coordinate 155,382 downwards.
CATGTTCATGTGGAAACAATGTGCTAACCAGGCGCTCCATGTAGTCAAGCACTCACGTCCTTTCTTGAAGCATGCTTCAGTATTAAGCGCTGTGGTGCCCCTCGAACTCAATCCTAGCCGGTTTACTTTTTTCCTTTTCAAAATGTATATATAAAGGTTTAAGTTATCTATCCAGTAACAACAACAAAATCGATCTCACAAGCTTCTTATTCTTGATTGAGCCTACAAGCTTCATCACAACAAGAAGATAAAGAAGAAGGAGAAGAAGACTTTGAAGATAAAAATGTTTATTTGACAAGGAGAGTGATTATATAATTGAAAAAGAGGATGGTGATTAATGACTTCTCTTTAACTTGCTTTTTGAAACTTGAGATTTTATGTATTTAAATTTAGCATTTTCTTAAGAATTAAAAGTGTTTTCATGTAATTTTGAAGTTTCAATTTGATATAGCAAACTACCACACAAATCTTAATTATTGTAATCATTTGGTAATTCCTATGCATAATAAAAATTACTAATTATTTTAATTTGCTGTTTCATTATTGAATTTTTTCATTAAGTTATGTATATATATTCTACATTTCTTGGCTATTATAATTCAAGTTTTAAGTCATCAAATAAATACTCTATATTCTATAGTTGTTATTTAAGGTATCATTTTATCTATAAATTTTAAAAAGTTATGAACGCTTTAGTGCATAAAAGCACTGTTTTTTTTTTTTTGATTTGTGCATTGAATCGAAAATGAAATATTTGTGCATCACATTTTGCTTTGTGCTTTGAAAACATTGTACAAAACCCTAATGTAAGAAACTTTAAATTTCATTTAGAGAATATTCAAATTTGGTGACTATTTTCCGTTGGATCTAAGCATAAATTAAGGAAGAACAACATCACTCTTCTTTCTCTTTGATCAAGGCATAAGCTTTGGAAAAGTTGCACCGGTGAAAATAGGACTGAAATATTTAAAATTTCAAATTTAGGACTCACACATGTAATATCATTGATTTATTTTATTCATGTAATTGTTAATGAATAACTATAAATATGCAGTATTATTTTATTAGAAAATATTTCAGTTTGGAATCATCTAGATGATTTTGCATTGCATAGAAGGTAGGGCTTGATGGAGATGGAAACTTTGCTGAGTTATCCATTAAATAATATTTATATTTTATTTTTAGTCATGAATGAAAAATGTAATTATCTTTTTGGTAACTTTTTTTTTCTTTTTTCATAATTTATGCTTTGTGTCCTCTATCTCCCTACATATCTAGGCTTGACTTTCATTTATTCGACTATGGTCGAGATTCTCACCCATATCATATCTTTGTTCATTGCCACCTTTTACACCTTCTATCACTCTTATAACTGTATAATGCTTGTATGTATACCAATACTTGAAATAGAAAGTGCATTTGCCTGCACGTAACTTTCTAAACTCTTTTTTATTAGACATGAGGCCTCTTCAAACAAAAGTAAGTCTAAGCTCATGAGAGAGGATATGATCTATTATCAAATAAAATCATAATCATTGTGCACAAATCAAGAGCACTCTCGAACCCTTTTCTGATTCCTAAGTGACCTAGAATCTCATATGAAGAGACTTCTTTTTCGTGCATTCACCAACAACAACAACAACAACAACAACAAAGCCTTAATCCCACTACGTGGGGTCGGCTACATGAATCCTTTTTCTCCATTGCGTCCTATTTAGTGTCATATTTTCATTTAGTTCTAGTAAATTAATATCATTTTTAATACAATAAGCCCAAGTCTTCCTAGTTTTACCTCTGTTTTTCTTAACACAATCAAATCTAAAACATCTACTTTCCTAATTAGATCATCAGTTGGTCGACGTTTAATGTGACCAAACCATCTAAGACGACTTTCTCTAATTGGATCATCAGATGGTCGACGTTTAATGTGACCAAACCATCTAAGACGACTTTCTTTAATTTTTTCCGTCACAGGAGCTACACCAACCCTATCACGGATATATTCATTTCGCATTTTGTCTCTAAGTTTGCAGAAGCTACACCAACCCTATCACGAATATATTCATTTCGCATTTTGTCTCTAAGTGTAAAGCCACCCCACCTCTCCAACCCTATCACGGATATATTCATTTCGCATTTTGTCTCTAAGTGTAAAGCCACTCATCCAACCCTATCACAGATATATTCATTTCGCATTTTGTCTCTAAGTGTAAAGCCACTCATCCACCTCATCATTCTCATTTTGGCAACACTTAACTTATTATTGTGCTTCTCTTTTAAAGGCCAACATTCAGCGCCCTATAGCATTGCAGGTCTCACCATCGTCTTATAAAATTTTCCTTTCAGTTTAAGAGGTACTTTTCTNATATATATATATATATATATATGTATATATGTATATATATATATATATATATGTATGTATGTATGTATGTATGTAGGAACACACATAATTTATATATATGTATGTATAGATGTATGTATGCATATATGTATGTATAGATGTATGTATATATGTATGCATATATGTATGTATAGATGTATGTATAGATGTATGCATAGATGTATGTATAGATGTATTTATATACATACATACATACATACATACATACATACATACATACATACATACATACATACATACATATATATATACATACATATATATATACACATACATACA
>JXCR01092823.1:57393-144874 GCA_002079205.1 Phalaenopsis hybrid cultivar | reverse complement strand
TGTAATTTAAATTAGATATTTCAACAGATTCCCATGATGATCTTCATATTGAAAAATTCCAAACTGATATTGTTATAACTTAAAAAAAAACATCACATTGATTGTTGGCGTTTTAATTTCAACTAGTGATATCAAGTTGCAGCCAGACCTTCCAAACAGAATGAAGCCATTTGACTTCACTGCTTTTGGTGCATTATAGAAATGTGAGAATTCATACATAGCTCTGACCACGCAAATGTGGTTTCAACCGTACTGTTAAAATGGGGAAGCTAAATTTTCTTTGTTTGCATCGATGGATCAATTTCTCTGATAGTCACCATATTGCATTATTTTTAAAAATAAGCTTACCGAATGCTTGCCATTACTATCCTTTTATATTATCATCGATGACACTGAATTAGAATGCATTAGATCATTCATTCATTTATCCATTGAGATCATAAATGATCAAAACTGCTATACTGTTTTGTTGATTGCCAAAAAATGCTCCTATTGGCAAATTGAGCACTGGATTTCAACAATTAAAATTCATTTTTGCGATGTCCAAGTTCTTCATGTACTCCAGTTGTTAAGATCTCCAAGAATTAGAGGGCGGAGCTAAACTTTAGCAAAAACAGGAAAGAAAGAATAAAATTTGTGGGATACTTCTCATTCTTTATCATTACCAGGTAAACATTATTTATAGTTACAACATCAGGGATGCCATCCCTGCTGTTTCCGAGCAAAGACAGATAATCACAATGTAACTAACTACATTAGTGCTAACAAATTCCTAACGCAATTGTTAGGTTGTAATGACTAACCACTAAATTCTGCACAACTCATTGAATCGCTAGTTTATATCTTGAAATTCCTTAGCCTACCTGGAACACTTCGCTCTCTCCTTGAGCACCTTTTCTCTTGTTTAATCTGCTCTGAATTATACGTTTTGCTGTTCACTGCCACCCAATTGATATTATATTTCTGTACAAGTGCTTTATCTGGTAATATAGGAGTCATAACATCTTCTAATAGTTCATATGATTTTGTTCTTTTTTAAAAGTTTTCCTTTTTTTTATNACCTTTTCTCTTGTTTAATCTGCTCTGAATTGTACGTTTTGCTGTTCACTGCCACCCAATTGATATTATATTTCTGTACAAGTGCTTTATCTAGTAATATAGGAGTCATAACATCTTCTAATAGTTAATATGATTTTGTTTTTTTTTTAAGTTTTTCCTTTTTTTATCTTTTTCTTGTTCAATGAGAACAATGTAAGCTTCGTTTCTTTGTTATGGTGGTTATTTGTGCTTTTATTTTTTTTCTTCTGAATCTTTTTATTTTGTCATTCGATATACACATTTCCACCATTTCATCGTTAGGATGCTCTTTTCTGTATTACACCCAGGTTTAATCTTTCATTTAGATCTTACTTTTGGCTTTGAACTAAAAAACTTTATTATAGAAAAGAATGCAAGATGGGTTCTTTACCATTAAAATCTAATTTATTTTTAATCTAGACCCTGTGAATACAAAATGAGTTTTGTATCACTACTAGCGCAGCTGTCTGTTTTCTACTTTTTAGATAAGCCGGGAAAAGAAAAAAATTCTTCATGCTTTTGTTCCTTCTTTCTTCACCTTTCTTCTTATGTGCTATTTATTGCTGTTTCGATATGTTCTGTTGGCTAGTTGTTATTTAACTAAATCATTGACGAAACGGTTGTTAAAAACCGGAGCTTAAGGAGTCAGTTAGTCTTGTGACCACTGATCCATATTGTAGCTTCATTGGCTGAATGATAGGGTGGCTTGATAAGTCGCTTCATTTCGGGTTAAGTTGTCTGATACACAATTCAATCAATTATCTGGTGTATGCTGCAAATTTTTTCAAGATTAAAACGTTAGGGCCTTGTCAATATTTTCAAACCCTAATGAGACTAGAAGAACTTTGTATCATTACCAATGTTGCTATTTTTTATGTTCTTTTTCTTTGATACCATGATAAAAACCCTCATGCTTCTGTTCCTTCGATGTTCACTTCTCTTGCCNAGTCGCTTCATTTCGGATTAAGTTATCTGATACACAATTCAATCAATTATCTGGTGTATGCTGCAAACTTTTTCAAGCTTAAAAAGTTAGGGTCTTGTTAATATTTTCAAACCCTAATGAGACTAGAAGAACTTTGTATCATTACCAATGTTGCTATTTTTCATGTTCTTTTTCTTTGATAACATGATAAAAACCCTCATGCGTCTGTTCCTTCGATGTTCACTTCTCTTGCCACGTGTTATTTATTCAAATTCCAATATTTTAGTCTTTTTCTTTTTCACCTAAATCATTAATAAAAATGTTGTGAAATNACTTTGTATCATTACCAATGTTGCTATTTTTCATGTTCTTTTTCTTTGATAACATGATAAAAACCCTCATGCTTCTGTTCCTTCGATGTTCACTTCTCTTGCTACGTGTTATTTATTCAAATTTCAATATTTTATTCTTTTTCTTTTTCACCTAAATCATTAATAAAAATGTTGTGAAAATTTTTATTTTAAGAAGCTAGGAAGCCTAGTAATCATGGATCCATATTGTAGCTTCATTGGCTGAATGATAGGGAAACTCAATAAAGCTGAGGGTCTGTTTGGGATTACTTTCTATTTTTTATTTTATTATTATTTTTTAATTTGCTTTGTTTTTGTTTTCTATTTTTTTTCTAATGCGTTTGTTACTATTATGACTTATATGTTTATAAAAACAAAAAAATATAAAACATGTTTGATTGGACACCTTTTATTTTTTTAAAGAAAAATCAATACTCTTTATAAAACGGTTGGGTCCACGTGCGCTCCAGTATTAAGCTTTGCCGCTCATGGTGTATACGACTTCTTCATTGCTCTACCCAGCACTAAACATTACNGGAAGCCTAGTAATCATGGATCCATATTGTAGCTTCATTGGCTGAATGATAGGGAAACTCGATAAAGCTAAGGGTTTGTTTGGGATTACTTTCTGTTTTTTATTTTTATTTTTTTTTAATTTGCTTTGTTTTTATTTTCTATTTTTTTTTAAATGCGTTTGTTACTATTATGATTTATATGTTCTTAAAAACAAAAAAAATATAAAACATGTTTGATTGGACACTTTTTATTTTTTTAAAGAAAAAATCAATACTCTTTATAAAACGGTTGGGTCCATGTGCGCTCCAGTATTAAGTTTTGCCGCTCATGGCGTGNGGAAGCCTAGTAATCATGGATCCATATTGTAGCTTCATTGGCTGAATGATAGGGAAACTCGATAAAGCTAAGAATTTGTTTGGGATTACTTTTTGTTTTTTATTTTTAATTTTTTTTAATTTGCTTTGTTTTTGTTTTCTGTTTTTTTTTTAAATGCGTTTGTTACTATTATGATTTATATGTTCTTAAAAACAAAAAATAATAAAACATATTTGATTGGGCACTTTTTATTTTTTTAAAGAAAAAATTAATACTCTTTATAAAACGGTTGGGTCCACGTGCGCTCCAGTATTAAGCTTTGCCGCTCATGGCGTATACGACTTCTTCATTGCTCTACCCAGCACTAAACATTACATGTGGGTGGGCCACAGCGGGTGGGGGCCGGACCGGGCGGCAAGCGACGGCGGGATGTGGCTGGCGAGGGCCCTTGCCAGTGGGTGGGCGGCAGCGGCGGGCGGCGGCTGGTGAGGCCAACAAGCTGTGACAGACTGCTACAGCTAGTGGGTGGGGCAGCGGGCGACAGCGGTGGACGGCGACTGGCGGCCGATAGTGCTAGTGGAGGCTGCGGAGAGTGGTTGATTGTGAGCGACCGACGGTGATTGTGGGCGGCGACTAGCCGCCGGCGATGGCGGGTGGGGGATGGTGGCTGCGGTGGAAGGCGGTGGGCGGGCGACCGATAGCAGCAAATAGGTGGCGAGGCTGGGGCCGGCGGCCAGCGATGGCGGCGGCGAGGGGTTAGGCGAAGGGTTATTTTGGTGTTTTAAAAATAAGCAAAAACATATTTTTTTGTTTTTAGTATTTTAAAAATAGAAGTGTTTTCTCAAAAAATAAATACAGAAATTAAAAAAAAAGATAAGCAAACAGTGTTTATATGTTTGTTTCCTTTTTTGTGTTTTAAAAATAAAAAATGATCCCAAACAGCCTCCAAGTTATTTCTGTAATGGCAACCTATTTTGCACATTTCTATCAATCAGCTCAAAAATGTTAACGGTCATTGCTGTTTGTGCTCAGTATGCAAAAAATATATTGATTTTTTTCTTGTCATGTGGGTATATCTGTTAACTTTCTTATATATATATATTTTTAACTACTAGTTGTTCTCTCTAGTTACATCTTCTATTTTCCTATGCAATTCTTTGAATTTTACTCTTTCCTGCACAAATGTCTGACATTTTGTAGTGAAATCCTTTATATCCCGGTTTTATGATTGCTTTGCATGATTTTTAGTTATGGGTAAAGGGATATATTCAAGTATTGAATCTTATTAGTCTGATAATTCCATACTTTGATGAATATATTAATTTGTTGCAGCTGGAAAGGAAAAGCAAACGTTACCATATTTATTATTCCTACAAGGTGGACCCGGCTTTGAGAGTCCTCGCCCTACTGAAGCTAGTGGATGGATAAAGAAAGCATGTGAAGAACATTGTGTTGTTTTGCTAGATCAGGTATAATTCACAGTTATTCCTTAAATCACATCTTGAATGTTGATTTTGCAGTTTATTGACTGAAAAGCCTTATTAATCTTTGGTTGCTAGCGTGGTACAGGGTTATCTACTCCTTTGACGGCGTCATCTCTTTCCCAATTTAAATCTTCGACAGAGTTGGTTAACTACCTGAAGCATTTCAGGGCAGATAATATAGTCAGAGATGCTGAGTTTATCCGTATTAATCTGGTACCTGATGCTGCTCCTTGGACAATTTTAGGGCAGGTATAAGTTTGTTAATGGGTTTTATTTTAAATGATAATTTGAAGAGCAAAATCAGTAAAACAAGAAGTCTATTACATGCTTATCTGCTTGAATTTTTGTTTCTTAAAGGATGTTTCCAAAAGAAGAAGAAAGAATTGTATTTTATTTGAGAAATATTTTGCTGCAAAGAATTATATTCAAGTTTATACTGGAGATTTGATACAGTTAGTTTGAATTTCACCCACCAGGAAGGGTGAAAAAATAACCACACAACAGACACCTAGTTATTGGTTTAAAGGGCTAGTTTGTTTCATTGTAAGTGGTTATAACTTTTGAAGTGTTTGGATCCCTGTTCTGGAAGTGAGCTGCATCAAAGTAGTAGTGGCATTTATTTTTTTTTTGTGGGAACTCAATTCTTGTGAGCTCATTTTTGTGTTTGTTTTGGTTCCAGTGCCTTTTATATTTTTCCTATCCTCACGTTCAATTTTTATATTATGTTTTATTATTTAATGTAAAAAATAAAATTCTAATCCATCATCCACTATTTTTTTTTATGGTTGTTTAAGGATAAGATTTTTCTTTGACCAAACAATCACTTAAAATCAAATATTGAAGCGAGATCAAATCACTTCTAGACACTCGTAATGAAATAAGCTGCCACTAAATGTAATGATGATTAGTTTTCTATTTTTAAAAGAGCCCATCGTACTTTACCAAAATTTTTCCTAGGTTATCAGAGTTTGAACTAATTTCAAAGTACTTTGCCTTCCCCTAGAAGGGATGTTTTTAGTGAACTGAAAACTATTTTACTACTTTTAGCAACGTAGAGAATAAATAAGGGAGACACTTCATCTTTGAGCTTTGTGTTGAATGAAAATACATATTGGATGTTGGTGTTTTGGTCCTCTTGATCAGTGGATTGTAGATCAAGACACACATCTCTAAGATTGATCATTTTATCATGTGGGGTTATGGATGGTGGATGAAGTTCTCAAGCATTGAATTACTATTGTTGGAGATTTGTACTAAGTAGTTGGATTCGCATTGATGCCTTTGAGATTTATTGTTAGAGCTGATGTGAAATTGACTTTTTGTTCTAATTTTATCCTTGAGATTTTGATTGAAGGGTTACTAAGATCTTGAGCTGATTTGCGGTCTTTTTTCAAAAAGATAATACCTTATCTTTCGGCCACTGCTTGGTTTTGAAATTTATCCCAAAGGGGCTTGTTTTATGACTTCGATCATTCTGATGATAATTGTAATCTCTGAATTTGTGGTGCATAAACTATGAGAATCATGAAGACAGTTCTAATTTTTTGTATGGCTAATCAAAATGCTAATTTGCGAAAAATTGTTAATATTTTTCCATAAGTAACCATTTTTTGTTTATGAAAATGCTGAATAATTATGTTGCTTCTGTTGCTAAGGCTTTGTTTAATATTTTTCCTTCATTCTTTTTATCTTGTGCAGAGTTATGGAGGATTTTGCGCTCTTACCTATTTGAGTTTTGCTCCAGCCGGCCTGAAGTCTGTTTTACTGACCGGAGGTATCCCTCCAATAGGAAATGGTTGCACCGCAGATTCAGTTTATAGGGCCTGCATTGAGCAGGTTATTCATCAGAATGAGAAATATTATAAAAGATTCCCTCAAGATATTCCTGTTGTTTGCGAACTGGTCAGCTTCTTGAGTAAAGCTGAAGGTGGAGGGGTGAGCTCATAACTTCATACTGGATTCTGTTTCAGAAAATGCAAGCGCCAATAAGTCTTCAAGCTATAATTTTCTTTAACAGGTTCCTCTTCCATCTGGAGGGATTCTAACCCCTAAGGGTTTGCAACTACTTGGACTTGCAGGCCTAGGATTTGGTGGTGGATTTGAACGTCTACACTACATGTAAGTTTATGCTTAGAATTTAATTTAAGCAAGGAGAATACTGACATAAATTTAATTGTAGGTTCGAAAGGATATGGGATCCCGTATTGCTTCCTGGAGGAGAAAAGCAAATAAGTTTCTACTTCTTAAAGGCTGTAAGAACTTCTTTTATCTTTTGTCTTTAGCTTGGGTATGTTTGGTTGCTCGTAAGTGGGAGGAAGTGATCCGTACTGCTTTTGAAAGTTCAAATTTCAGAATTGCTTTTGAGAAAAATTATTTGATTGGTTGTTCACTGAGGAAGTGCACTTCCACTACTATTCTTCTAGAAGAATATGAACTTTCACCGCTATGCTCTCTCAATTAAATTTTTTTATCGGGATGTATCTTTTATATTAGTTATTATAGGTCATTCCAAAATTTTCCTTTTGATTATATATCCAAACCTACTTGGGGAGCATAACATTAAGACTCTTAGTATCAACAATAATCTTTAGAGTTATAATTTTATCTTCATTCTACTAATTTTTACAATAATATCTTTCAAACCCTTATCTATAATTATATTTGTACTATTTTTAGTACAAAATATCTGGATACCAAAGTTTAAAATCTAGACTATCAATATCTTTTGTCTTTTTTCAACACATTTATTTTCTTGAATGCATAAGATATTTATTTTCATACGAATTATAATATCTACTAATTTTATTAACTTAATTATGAGAGTATCAACATTCGAAGTTCCCATCCTAATATTATTTTAATGAACTAACTTCTTTCATCGCATCCATTCATAATGTGGAAAGCCTAGTTTATTTTAAAATTTAGACTATAAATATTTTGTCTTTTTTCAACCCATTTAGTTTTGAATGTATAAGATATTTATTTTTTTATGAATTATAATATCTACTAATTTTATTAATTTACTTATGAGAGTATTTATATTCCAAATTTCTTAACCAATGTTTTTTTTTAATTAATTTCTTTTCCCGTATCCCTTCATAAGTTGGGATTTTAAGAGTATATCTGAGCGCTGATATTGTGGCTCTTGCACACTTATCATTGTATTTACGCCATACAATACNATTTTTAGACAGTGTTCTTCTGAAGGTTGTACAAATATACAATGATATTAGAATGTTCATTTTATAGCATATGTAGAACCTCCTTATAATCTCTGAACGTCTTCATCAAACCTCTAAATAGATGTATAACTTCCAAAGTAGACCTCCTCGACATAAATCTAAAATGATTATGAGAAATATTTGCAATATCTTAACCTATGTTCAATTACCCTCTCCCATAATTTTAAAGTATGACACATCAACTTAATTCTAATAAATGTATAGCTTCCATAGTAGACCTGCCCGGCATAAATCCAAATTGATTATGAGAAAAGTTTGTGATGCGTCTTAACCTATGTTCTACCCTCTCCCATAATTTTAAAGTATGTCACATCAACTTAATTCCTCTATAATTTGCACACTCTTTTACATCCCCTTTATTCTTAAAAATAGAGACAAAAATACTTTTCCTCCACTCCTCAGACATCTTTTTAGGTTTTAAAATGATATGAAAGAGTTTAGTGAGTCAAGAAACTCTCATATTTTCTAAATATTTCCACACTTCAATCGGGATATCATCAGATCCCACAGACTTTCCACCCATGGTTTTCTTTAAAGCCTCCTCAACTTCTTCTTTACTAATGCAACGATAAAAATGAAACATTTTATTATTATTAACGATACTAAGATCACTAAGGTAGATCGTATTTTCAGAAGCTTCATTAAAAAGTTTATCAAAATAACTCTCACACCTATGTTGAATGTCATTTTCTAAGACAAACAATTTTTTATTTTCATCTTCAATAGACTTTACTTGAGTTAAATCTTTACTTTACTTTCCTCTTAGTTTGGCTAGTTTATAAATATATTTTTTACCCTCTTTATTATCTAATCTATTATAATGATCACTAAAAACAGATTTTTTTAACGTCACAGATTGTTCTTTTTGACTCTCTGCGGGTCGTTTGATATTTTTTTTCAGTTCTCTAAGCTTTTACATTTAAACCAATTTTTATAACATAACTTCTTACATTTTATCTTTTCTTGCATATTATTATTCCACCACAAACTATTTTTATTTATAAATTTTTTTTAACTCTCTAAGTACATTTTTGTNTCTATATTATTTGATTGAAAAAAGTTTATTTATACTTTATATATTATCTTATTTATTTGGTATAAATTAATTTAGAAGTTATTTATTTATATTTGTAAAATCATTTGTTATTAATTTTACATGAAAAATCAAATATTCATTCAATTTTTTAGCTTGTATACTAACTTTATATACAAATTTTTGATTTTATATGAAATATAAAGTACTCATTTGAATTTTTAGCTAGTTCAATAAATATAAACAAGCCAAGTACAAATCAAGTATACAACAACAACAATAAAGCCTTGATCCCACTACGTGAGGTCGGCTACATGAATCATTTTTCTCTATTGCGTCCTCTTTAGTGTCATATTTTCATTTAGTTCTAATAAATTAAGATCAATTTTTTTATAATAAGCCCAAGTCTTTCTAGGTCTACCTCTTTCTTTCTTAAGATAAGTCGAATCTAAAACATCTACTCTCCTAAACAGATCATTAGATGGTCGATGTTTAATGCGACCAAACCATCTAAGACGACTTTCTCTAATTTTGTTCGTCACTGGAGCTACACCAACCCTATCACAGATATATTCATTTTGCATTTTGTGTCTAAGTGTAAAGCCACTTATCCACCTAATTNTTTATTTATGACACTCATATTGGACATGTTTCCACTTCTTGTTTAAAGTATTTGGCTTCTAAAGGAGCTTCAGAAATCGCTAACTCATGATATTTCAGATTGTTGTGGTTGCAAATTAGCTAAATTTTTTAGTTTGCTCTTTTATAAAAATCTTTCTACTTTTCTTGCGTCATTTGATTTTATTCACTCTGATGGTGGTTATTATCTACTATTTTTACAAAAGGTGGATATCGATATTATATTTTATTTATTGATGATTGTACTCGTTATTGTTGTAAAATCATGTTTCAGTAACTCGTGGAAGAAGAAATGAAGAGCCGGAAGAGGAAATGAGGAAGTCGAAGAAGAGGAAGCGAGGATTGTAAAGTTGAAGAGAGGGGAGATGACACGGGCGTCAGGTCGAGTCGAGTCATCAATACCGTGTTTGCGAGAAGAATTAGGAGGCGGCGCTGGCGACTGGAAGACATTAAGGATTAGAAGAAGAGGATGATGCAGAGGATCTCTCGTGCGATTCAACGCGCAGGAAAGAAGCTCTCTCGAGCGCTGCTGCCATACGAAGGAGGAGGAGGTCGTATTGCTATCACGTGCATAAGGGAGGAGAAGAGTAGGCGGAATCGCATCTCACATGGTTTCAGGCTCGACCGAAAGGTGAGTCAGTAATGATAATATAAGAATTTCATACATATAACACACACACAGATATATATATATATATATATATATATGAAAAGTCCGAGGGCAAATATATTAAAGAGAAAATGTTACAGATATGTTGTATTAGTGAGGCCAAAATAGAGACTCAACCCACACGGTACAACTCACACAAAAAAAGAAAAGTAAAAAGCCAAAAATAGATGGTACATATAAGATCAATCGGGACGACACAATTTAGTTCTTCCTCTACCTCTAGTTCTCGGAAGAGAACCATCTAACAAATTGGTTAGGTGCGCACCATTGCTCGAAGTAACCGAAATATCATCCATTAGATTCCTTAGTTCAAGTAGATCTCCATTCTTTTTCTTCCTCTTGGAAGTGTAGATCTGTCATTCCTCATTTGAGAATTGTTGCTCTTTCGGATGAGGTGGTAGTGTTGAAGTAGAAAGATTGTCAGCAGTTGTACCCATAAGAGGTTTAAGTGTGTGTGAGGTATGAGTTGTCTTCTCTACTCCAGATACTTCCTGAAGATGGGGAGCTGCAATGTTCTCCTGATTGTCAGTCCATGTAGGTAGGGGTTCTTCAGTACTATTTTCAATATGGTTTTGCTCCGCAGAGCTATTCAGCTTCTCATCAATCGCAGAAACAGTATTTTCAGGGGGAGGGTCCATAGGGGCAATTAAATCAAACATCAAATCATGTCCTGTGGTAGTTTTCTCCCCAGGTGAAACAGATATGTCCAGAGCACTGGGGTTAGATCCATCCTTATTCACTTGATCTTTAGAATTCAAATTATGATAAAGCTTATGACATTTATCAAGGATATGTCCAAACATCTTACGATGAGAACAATAAGGAGGTTTATGCTCTATGACGATTTGCTGTCAATATCCATCATGAGTTGTGCCCAACCAAACTTCAGTAACATCAGTTAAAGTAATATATCTTTCCACAAGAATTTTGGCCACAAAAGGTCTGATTAAGTTGAAAGTGGGTAGATCTAGCTTCATAGGGTCCCTAAGTATGGCCTCAATAGAGTAAAAAACCTATCAATGAAAAAAGTGCAGCTTGAGACCAGGTAAACTGAACCATACCGGTATAGTAGGAGGTTCATGAGTGGGGTTAAAAGCAGGAGACCACTTGAGTAGCTTCATTAATTTACCAACAATGTTAAGATATTTTTTGGAGAAAATCTGAGTGTAGTCTTCAGCCACGGTTAATTGAATCAATACATGTCTCTCATCCATGACCCTCACTTTCCATTGTTAATTTGATATCATCAAATCTTTTCTTGATATTTTCCATAAGTGGGTGCCCCCACCGAAATTTTTCAATAAGGGCAAACTGGACTCAGTCAGGTTTGAAATTTCTGACTCAAAGAAAAAAAAAGTGTTGTTTTTTCACTTTTTCTGCTTGCATTCTTAATAAAGAGACAGTCACCTGTACCGTCACGATGCTCCTTATAACTTGAGGTGAAGACAACCGTCGCCTCCACCCGAGGATTACTCACTATATGGGCAAAGGAGACTTTGTCAGGTTTAACCGAAGAAGAAGGAAGCTCAATCACAGCAAGGAGAAGCACTACCAATTCGGGCAGAGGGCAAATGACTTGTCGAAGACGATCTGAAGTCGAGCTGAAGATGTTTGGGCGAAGAAGCAGATGTCGAAGCTACGGAACAGTCGCAGTTAACGGGGTCCACGAAGATAGGAAAAGTCACGCAGAAGACACGAACCGCAGAAAAGGGTGCTTTGACAAAGCTCAACGAAGCCAACGCTGAAGCCCTTCATCGTTGGGTAGGACGAAACGATGTGTGTAGGAGACGACATGCGCAAAATTCGAAGGAGAAGAAANAAAATTAAAATTGAAATTAAAACTTCAAAGTTAAATATAAATTATATTTAAGATAAACTTATTTAATTTTTTTTTTTCTTACATGAAAAATTTAAAATTTATTAATAAAGATTAACATAGTGGCAAATAGGGTTATAAATAAACTAATGCACTTTATGAACAATTTAAATTCGGCTCAATTAATACTTGATGTTGTTTTTTCAAATTAATAAATACATATGTTTGAATTTTTTTTCAAAACTCAATTGTTAAATTAATCAAATTTGAACATAGTTTA
Organism: Phalaenopsis hybrid cultivar; assembly: GCA_002079205.1. Classification (NCBI taxonomy): domain Eukaryota; kingdom Viridiplantae; phylum Streptophyta; class Magnoliopsida; order Asparagales; family Orchidaceae; genus Phalaenopsis; species Phalaenopsis hybrid cultivar. Next base: position 132,527 of record JXCR01092823.1, on the reverse strand, counting down.
ACTCGTTTATCAATATTCACAAACAAGATTATTTGTTCTTCAACAAGTAACTTGTAAATATTTTTTATTTATATGATGTATTATTTAAATTAAATTTAATTAACTAGAATTTATTTAATTACATAATTAAAAGTAATATATTATTATTTAATAGCAATATGCATATATATTTAGTGCAAATTTTTTTTATTTCAATGATTAGTTTGTTAGTGTCTATATTCTTTGATTGAAAAAAGTTTATTTATACTTTATATATTATCTTATTTATTTGGTATAAATTAATTAGAAGCTATTCAAAATTTATTCAGTTATTTAGTTATATTTGTAAAATCATTTGTTATTAATTTTACATGAAAAATCAAATATTCATTCAATTTTTTAGCTTGTATACTAACTTTATATATGTCATCAAATTTTTTATTTTATATGAAATATTAAGTACTCATTTGAATTTTTAGCTAGTTCAATAAATATAAACAAGTACAAATCAAGTATACAACAACAACAATAAAGTCTTGATCCCACTACGTGGGGTCGGCTACATGAATCATTTTTCTCTATTGCGTCCTCTTTAGTGTTATATTTTCATTTAGTTCTAATAAATTAAGATCAATTTTTTTTTATAATAAGCCCAAGTTTTTCTAGGTCTACCTCTGCCTTTCTTAAGATAAGTCGAATCTAAAACATCTACTCTCCTAATCGGATCATTAGATGATCGATGTTTAATGCGACTAAACCATCTAAGACGACTTTCTCTAATTTTGTTCGTCACTAGAGCTACACCAACCCTATCACGAATATATTCATTTTGCATTTTGTCTCTAAGTGTAAAGCCACTCATCCACCTAATCATTCTCATCTTGGCAACACTTAACTTAGTATTATGCTCTCTTTTAAAGGCCAACATTCAGCGCCATAGAGCATTGCAGGTCTCATCACCGTCTTATAAAATTTTTCCTTTCAGTCTAAACAGTACTTTTTTATCACACAAAAGGCCTTAAGCATTTATCAATTCAACCAACCAACTTGAATTCTATTGTTAACATCCCCATCTATATCACCATCGCTTTGAACAATAGACCCGAGATATCTAAATCGTCCACACCTTTTAATAATTTAATCACCCAAAGTTACACTTCTCTCACTAAAGCTATTATCTACTAAAATTACATTCCATGTATTCAGTTTTAGTTCTACTCAAATGAAGGCCTTTAGACTCTAATGTAGACCTCCATAATTCAACTTTTTCTTGGGCTTTTTCTCTCGCCTTATCCATGAGAATGATATCATCAGCAATAAGCATACACCAAGGTACATACTCCTGTAAATGTCCAATAAGACCATCCATAACTAAAGCAAAAAGATATGGGCATAAAGCCGATCCCTGATGTAATCCAACAGAAATAGGAAAATATTAAACACAAGTAACAACTCTAATATACATATCTTTAATGACTTGAATATAAGTCATATCAACACCTTTCTTCTCAAGAATTCTCCAAAGGATATGTCTTGGCTAATGAGGATAGAGAAGATACTAGATAGCATGTCTTGTCTAATGAAAGAAGAGTACAATTGGCGATGTTTGTGCTGGATGGAGAAGTCGAAAGGTGGTGGCGTGGGCCTTTTTAGAGAGTGGTTTGTACCCCTATCCGCTCGACGACAGATGCAAGACAAGTTCATCAAGTTGATACAAGGAGAAAACATAGGCATGCAGTACGAAGCTGAATTCACTGCACTATCGAGGTATGTGTCACAGTTGATTGCTATTACAGAACAAAAGTGTTATATATTCTTTTCAGGATTTAAGAATTCTATCAGTCAACCATTAGTACTTTTAGGGATTGATAAATACTTGATATTAGTGGAACGAACTAGAAGAGTGGAGATCGACTACTAGCTTATTCATAAGCGTAAGAGATACACATGAGTAAGATTGCAGAAGAACATATGGATCAATCAAAAGGATCCAATGGGAAGCAGTCCAAGAACAATTTGAGTGGAGTTAGCAAAGGTATGACTTAGGTTATAGTAGTCATTTGTGTCAAATGTGGAAGACAGCATAAAAGTGAATGCTTGATTGGCTTTCAACCTAGTCATATAGCAAGATATTGTCCAGCTCTTGGCTAGAAGAGCGCTGAAGATCAGGAATCAAGTGGGTAGAAAAAGATGGAGTCTATAGCTTCAGCTCCGACCCAATTACAACCTAGACAACCTGTTCAACCTCGTGTATATTCCCTTATTCATAGTGAGCCTAAACAATCTACTGCTGCTGACGGTGATGAGATTTGATTAGTTTGATGTTTTCGTGCTTCACTAGCTATATGTTTTGAAGTATAGTTGGTCGCTTTGTATGGAGTTTTTATCTTTATAGTGATTAATTTTCATGAATGCCCTAGTTTCATGGATAGCTAATGTTGACTTACTTGAGGTTAGTTTATAAATTTTGAGGACGAAATTTTTGTAAATGAGGAAGATTGTAACTGTTTTGCTATTTCGGGGAAGGGGGAATGAATAGTTGGAAGAGGAAACAAAGAAGACAAGAAGAGGAAGCAAGGGGTTGGGTAGCCGAAGAAATGAGAGATGAAGCGAAAGGATCGGGAGGCTAGTTCTCCTATAAATTGATGTGAGGCAGAGGGAGATCGGAAGGTAGAAGAAGTCCTAGCGACTTACCTTGGAGTCGAGCAATTTACGAAGGAAAGGATAGCTTGGGAGAATCTTACACGACGACAAGAAGGCTTGAGGAAGTATCGACATCGTGGTCGAGCAGTGGAAATGATGACGTCGACTCCTCGAGTAGGATAGAGCTGATGTTGGTGTCGTGTCATTATCGGAGAAGTCGAAGAGGAGGAATTTGCAAAGGAGCTCTCGGGCGTGTGATTTAAGTCTCGTGCACAAAGAAGAGGAGCTCTTTTCGTAGGATTATGGGACAGAAGACCCTCTATGATCATGATTTAATGGATTTGCAAAGGACAATTGAAAGGATCTCTTAAATATAAATATGATAAAATGAAAAATAAAATGCAAGTTGAATGAAGAATGAATGTCTATAATGTCATGCAAGCAAAATTGAAAGAGCTACATCAACTTAACACAATAGCTCGCCTATTAATGAAGATGAATATGGAAAATAAGGACCAATAGCGAAGTTTTATAACTTTCAAGAATTTAACAAATAAGCACCAAATGCAAGAAAAAAGTCCTACTTTAATTGCATAAAGAATTCCAACTTGCATTAATTGCCACTAAATTTAGAACACACACAACAAGCAACAAAAAACAGTCTTTCGGATATTTGAAATAAAATTTTACATGAATTTTAACGACAATATATCCAAGCAAATATTTAAATCCAGATGAATTCATACACGTGCTTCGTAAGATATTCTTCAACACAAGTATGACACTTTGATATGTGTTGAAGTACTTTGAAAAGCATGCAAATTCTGTAAACCGTAGTCATGACTATTAAATTAGGCATGTTTGCATGTTCATCAAACATGTTAAAATGTTCAAACCTAACACTTGAGAGTACTGCACAGGCTAAAAAATGCGATAAATTCAAATGTGCCCTCAAGAAACATGTTAATACCCAAAAACCTTTCATATTTTTTTTTCCTTAAAATTCATAAACTCTCTTAAATTTAAAACACAAAATTATGGACTAACTAAATATAAGTTCTCGAACAAATTGCGTTTGTGTAACGAGGTTTTAAGTCCAATTTTACAATTTTGATGCTTTATGTAATTAGTGTTAGAGTCGATAAGATTTGTGTTACAAAATAGTATTAAATCTTGACTCATGGTTTAATATATCAAGCATATCATTTTGGACTGGGAATCTAGCATTCAACTTTGAAATTCCTTAGAAATATTTGGTATCGCATTTAGATAAAGCTTTCAAGGCTTTTTTATGGAGAAAATCCATCGCAATATAATAACTCTTGTTTCAACTTTCTGATAAATTCCAATAATAAGTTCCAATCATTGACATTGATCCTCTCAATATGTAGAGTCAAAGGATCTTCAGTTTAGCATATACCTATATAAATTTAAATGATGCATAATTCATGAACTTGATCTTCTACAATAGGCTAGCAAAGTCAATAAGGTCCAAAGTGACAATCAAATTGTTCAAATATCCTGATAATAGACATATTGATAGAAAGTTTCAGTAGAGGGAATCATATCATCATATACCTAATAAACATGTTAAAATGTTCAAACCTAACACTTGAGAGTACTGCACAGGCTAAAAAATGCGATCAATTTAAATGTGCCCTATCTCAAGAAACATGTTAATACCCAAAAACCTTTCATATTTTTTTTTCCTTAAAATTCATAAACTCTCTTAAATTTAAAACACAAAATTATGGACTAACTAAATATAAGTTCTCGAACAAATTGCATTTGTGTAACGAGGTTTTAAGTCCAATTTTACAATTTTGATGCTTTATGTCATTAGTGTTAGAGTCGATAAGATTTGTGTTACAAAATAGTATTAAATTCTTGACTCATGGTTTAATATATCAAGCATATCATTTTGGACTGGGAATCAAGTATTCAACTTTGAAATTCCTTAGAAATATTTGGAATCGNCATCAGGTCCTACAGACTTTCCACCCTTGGTTTTCTTTAAAGCCTCCTCAACTTCTTTTTTACTAATATGACGGTAAAAATGAAACATTTAAAGCCTCAACTTCTTTTTTGCTAATGCGACGGTAAAAGTGAAACGTTTTATTATTATTTGAGATATTAAGATCACTAAGGTCGATCATATTTTCAGAAACTTCATTAAAAAGTTTATCAAAGTAAATCACCCACCTATGTTGAATATCTTTTTCTAAGAAAAGTACTTTTTGATTTTTATCTTTAATACAATTTACTTGAGTTAAATCTTTACTTTTCTGTCTTTGTTTGGCTAGTTTATACATATATTTTTCACCCTCATTAGTATCTAATCTATTATAAATATCATTAAAAGCAGAATTTTTAGCGTCACAAATTTTTCTTTTAGACTCTCTGCGGGTCGTTTGATATTTTTCCAAGTTCTCTAAGCTTTTACATTTAAACTAATTTTTATAACATAACTTCTTATATTTTTTTCTTGTACATTATTATTCAACCACCAACTATTTTTATTTATAAAAATTTTTCTTTTGATTCTCCAAGCACATCTTTTGTTACTTGTTTAATAGTGTATGTTACTTTATCCTACATAATATTTGCTTCTTCATGAATATCCCAAATTTTGAAATATTGAATTTTTTACATAAAAATAATTTTTTTTGTGTCTTTTAAGTTTCTCAATCTAATTATACGATGATGAGTTCTAGTAATTTTTATTTTACAACTCTTAATCTTAAAATCTAGAACTAATAAACGATTTTGGGTACTTAAATTTTCACTTGGAATGACCTTAACATCGCGACAATTTCTTCTTCTCATAAAAAAAAATCAATTCGTGTTTTATTAGATCCACTCTTATAAGTAATAAGATGTTCATCTTTTTTCTTGAATAAAGTATTAGTAATAACAAAATCATACGCTAAAGTAAAATTTAAAATAGCTCTACCTTCTTCATTAGTTACTCCAAAACCGTAGCCACCATGAGCATTTCTGGTCTTCTACCACTCTACCGACATGTCAATTTAAATCTCCTCCAATAAAAATTTCTTCAAGAGATATCATTTGTATTAAGTCTTCTAAGTCCAAAATTTATCTTTATACCCTGTTCTTCAAGAGGTATCATTTGTATTAAGTTTCTAAGTCATTCCAAAATTTATCTTTAGACTTCTACTACTCTACCGACATGTCCATTTCAATCTCCTCCAATAAAAATTTTTTCTTCAAGAGGCATCATTTGTATTAAGTTTCTAAGTCATTCCAAAATTTATCTTTAGACTTCTACTACTCTACCGACATGTCCATTTCAATCTCCTCCAATAAAAATTTTTTCTTCAAGAGGCATCATTTGTATTAAGTTTTCTAAGTCATTCCAAAATTTATCTTTAGACCCCCTGTATTCAAACTTTCTTGAGGAGCATAAACACTTATAATATTAAAAATCTTAGTATCAATGATAATCTTAAGGGCTATAATTTCTATCTACAACTTTATTAATTTTTACAACATTATCTTTCAAACTCTTGTCTATAATTACACATTCATCATTTATAGTGTGACTCTTACCAGAATACCAAAATTTAAAACATAAATTATCAATCTCCTTAGTTTTTTCTCCAACCCACTTTGTTTCTTGAATACATAAAATATTAATTTTCCTATAAATCATAATATCAACTAATTCTATTAATTTACCATTGAGAGTACCTATATTTCAAGATCATATCCTAATATTAGTTTCGTTAGTTTCATGAACTAACTTCTTTACCCGCATTCGCCCGTAATGTGGAAACCCTTGCTTATTTAACACTACACCCGGGCGTCGATGTAGCGGTATAATGTGGGAACCCTTGCTTATTTAACACTACACCCGGGCGCCAGTGTAGCGGCCCTTGCATTTTTTCACTCTATTCAGGTGCGCGTCGCTTCCAGGGGACGCCCTAGCACTTACACAATGATCAAAATGATTCATGTCATGATTTTTTTTTCGACAAGTTTACGCTGGCTGTCGACTACCTAACGCAACTTTCCACTTTTCACATTCGGGCAAAATAACTAAAAGAAAGTTTGTTAGTTCAAATGTTAGTCATTATTTGACAAGCATGGTGAAAATATGTGTGAGAATATATAACTCAATCCTTCTAAATGGAGTATCTTATACCATCCATAAATGTATTTGAATGCTAAAATTTAGCTTATTTTTTACATTTCCAAAAAATTTGCATTTTTGTTGTGGATAAGTAGTTTAAATACACTAAATGGATAGCATTCCATTCATGTAGTACATCACACACCATCCAACAAAGAAAAACTACACCCAGCTCATGTCCTTACATATCTTTAATAGCTAAAAGATAGAAACTGTGATAGAAAAAAAGTGAACAGGTTCTCTTAGGTATCTTAAATCTTATTCATACAAAATTTAATATGGAGAATGAAAAATAGGTGAGGATAAATAGCTCTATCTTTCAAAATGGATATTAGTACATTCTCCATTCATGTCTTGGACCATCTAGCAACATATTTGAATGAATAAAGTTTAAAGCAGCTAAAACTTCTAAATTCTAAGAACTTAAAGCAATTTCAAATCATATTCATCCATCTTTGTTGATGGGGTGGTGTAACTATCTCCCTAAACAAGNTTCCATTAATTTACCAATGAGAGTACCTATATTCTAAGATCCTATCCTAATATTAGTTTCATGGACTAACTTTTTTACCCGCATTCGCCCGTAATGTGGGAACCCTTGTTTATTAACACTACACCCGGGCGTCGGTGTACTGATAATGTGGGAACCCTTGCTTATTTAACACTACACCCGGGCGCCAGTGTAGCGGCCCTTGCATTTTTTCACTCTATTCAGGCTATACAGCGCGTCGCTTCCAAGGGACGCCCTAGCACTTACACAATGATCAAAATCTTCCAGGGGACGCCCTAGCACTTACACAATGATCAAAAGGATTCATGTCATGATTTTTTTCGTGCATTCACCATTTGTATAAAATATTTTAGACTTCTAAATTTAGTAAATGATGAGAGATGTTAGTGCATTCAATACTTTCCTCAAGTGGTGCTAATTTGCACTTTTTTTATTTTATTTTATTTTTATCTAGAAGGCCAGTTTATGGCCAATCTCTGCTTTGCTTTATTTGCAATTTGCTCTAATAAAATAGGTCCTGAAAAGATGACTCTAAGATGATGATGCGGTCCCTTCTTTAGATTTAATTTGTTTTGTACTTAAAGTGCTTTTTATGATTTTTGTTTATCTTGTTTGTGATAAATAGGAACAAATCGTTAGCCTTGGAGGCTGTGAACTTTTTTGCGGTTACCTTGCAAATTAATTATATATACTAACAGCCGCTTCCTCGTAGATTCTTGGGGTTGAAAAGACAGCATCCCAGCAGGAAATAAAGAAAGCTTACTACAAGTTAGCCTTGCGTCTTCATCCAGATAAAAACTCTGATGATGAGGTTGGGCTAGCTTTTTTCGTTCTTTCTTATTTCAATATAATATTACTTAATAAAATTATCCAACTGAATCTTACTCTATCTCTCTCCAGGAAGCCAAAGAAAAGTTTCAGCTATTGCAAAAGGTTATGTCAGTTCTTGGGGATGAGGAGAAAAGGGCGTTTTATGATCAGACTGGTTCTGTTGATGATGATGTATAAGAATGTTCTTTGTTTGGGTGATGCATTTACATACATATCACACAAATCTTAAGTGTTTACATATCTAACACCTCACATCATATCAAAAATATCACTTTTTCTAACTTTTTAAAAGTCATGCACTTTTTTATGCCGAGTTTTATAGCACCAAGGTGTTATAAATATATCTATCAAAATTTAGGTGTTAGGTATGTAAATCGATTAGGATTGTGTGATTTGTATGTAAATTTCCCTTTTGAATTTAATTGTTGAATACTTGTCAGGCTTTGAATTTTGTTTCCTCGTTCATTTTTGCAGGCTCTTTGTGGAGAAGGTGCCAATAATATCTGGAGTTTTTTCAGGACAATGTACGAAAAGGTACCATACCATGTTGGTTTGCTGAAGTATATATTAACAATATTTCTTTCTCTCATAAAATAACTCAGCTTTTTATCTATTGTAGGTAACAGAAGCTGACATTGAAGAATTTGAAGCGAATTATAGAGGATCTGATTCCGAGAAGAAGGATCTAGAGGAGCTTTTTTCAAAATATAAGGGAAATATGAACAGGTATTTTAACTCAGAATTTTCTATATTCCTTCAACCTGCTTCCAGTTACGTGTGTCCATCCAACTTGGTGTTTGTGATCAACTTGTCTGGCTTATTAAGCAGCTCTTTTTTGGCTCAGTTATTGACTAATATGCCAGCCATGAATACATTCCTTGACCAAAAGACAAAAACAAGTAACTAAAAACAGACAAATTTTGTTCGTCTGTGCTTGGCTTTTTAAAAGCTCATTGAGGCATATTTTATCAAATATTAAATATGTATTTATTCTTCTGTGAAATTAATGCAAATGTTGCCATCCTTGGTTTGATTGATACTTTTATGTGTCTACGAACAAGTAAAATAATAGCAAACTGAATGCCAACGGAAACCATTAAATATTTTCAAACGCAAACAAAAAAATGAACCATAAAAAAAAATTGAAGAATTGAACTCAAACAGAGATCCATTCATTTCTTTGCGGCTCCTTTCCCATTGCTAATTTTCATTTGGTAGTCGATAGTGAATCACATCACTTCTTCTCAGGCTTTTCTGTTCAATGCTTTGCTCCGATCCAAAGCTCGACTCTCACCGATTCAAACATATAATTGACGAGGCAATCGCGGAAGGTTCTTTTCTTTATCACAAGTTGCAGCTTATCATTATTCATTTGTCCCAAACTCGGAGTAAAAGAAAAGCTAATTGCTTAGTATGTAATTAGTGGACGCACTTTTGGATTGTAGGGGAACTGAAGCCAACTAAAGCATATCAGAAATGGTCAAAGCAGATTTCTGAAACTAAACCGCCTACAGATCCTCTAGTGAAAAAGAGACAGTGAGTTCTATTGATCTGAATTAAAATTAAAAGTCTCATTATTTCATTTCTGGAAAAGCTATGATATTATCATAATCCTGCTAGGTCAAACAGGCAGTCAAATCTGGATTTAGTTGCTGTCATTACTCAGCGTAGGAACCAAAGAAAAGAGCAATTCAGCTCCTTCCTCTCATCAGTTATGGCCGAGTATGGTGGGCACGTAGAACCAGAACCAACAGAGGAAGAGTTTGAAAGGGCGCTGCAACGGCTTGAAAGCAGGAGAGGGAACAAAAAGAGGAAATAACAGCAGAAATTTATGATATGTACTGGTGATTTCTATGTTTTTTTTTTTTCTTTCTTTTGAATTTAATCTCAAAAATTTATGATATGGCCAAAATTTCTTGGTTGAAAGTCTGAAGCGTCAGCTCTCAACTAAGAGGCTAATGTGGGTTGCATTGATAGCAGCTTTAGTATAGTATTTAATAGGTGACAATATCCATATTAAATGGGATGTTATATTTAAGGAATATTATTTTGGCCTTTGGTTATTTCATATATTTTTAAAATTTTATATTTGGGTATTCATTTTTCTGATTTCAATATATTTATCAACATCTGAAGTGTCATCTACCTTTAAAGATTTTATCATTTCTCCGAGGCATTTATAGAGGGGGGATATCTTCATCTGAATTTTCATAAATGTGGAAATGTACTAGGTGGTATTGATGAAGTCGAAGCACCGTCCATGATATCTTGGTGAGATGTTTATGCATGGTTGCATATGAGGACGAAGAATATGGGGATAACTAGTCTATAGCTATTGTGAAGAAGTCGCTTACAAAGGGTGGAAAGTTGTGGAAGGGAGAAATATTGATAACTTTATTATCTATTTTGTGGTAGCAGGATCAACCAAGTTTTTTACATCCTAGCTGGCAATCATGTTCAGAACTTGGTTTACTTGTCTATGTTGAGTTTAGGCATAGGAAAGGCCTATCTCAATTCTTTATCTTTTATTTTTGACCTTGTTCTCTATCTTGATGTGTTGGTAGACCAACTATCAGAGGGGCATGTGGATGATCTTTTCACTGAATTAATAGATGTGTATAATTTTCTAGACAGTATAATACTTAATGGTTGGCAACACAAGCCAATAGTAAGGTACTGCCTGGACCTAAATTTCTTTACCGAAAAATGTAAAAAGCATCCAATAGTCAATAGAAGGAGATTTTATTGAAAACTTTGAAATAGAGAAGGGAGATGTGATGAGAAGGGGGATGAGTGATCCTCATTTATCTTTAGCATAAGATAGTGTTTGTGCTCTTAATATATGTGATTAAGGACTTGGGGATGATAAAATAATATAAATTAAGAAACCAGAACCAAATTTGGGCCAAGGACATAAGCAACCAGTGCCCCTGGCACCAAAGTGCCAAAAGTAGATTTGGCGCCTAGGTGCTAATAAAATTGAGCACCAAGGAGCCACACTATAGGCAGAGCAGTGCCTAGGAATTGCTATTGCCGCGCTTAAACACCACTTCCACCTGCTTGACAAAAACACCTAAATAAGCCCGATTTAGGTCATTTTCATGAAACCTCCTCCCCGACTCTTCTTTGGTTATTGAGAGACAATACTTAGAGTTCCTCTTTCCCTTGCTTTTTTGCTTGATTCTTGAAGCTTTAATGTGGGTAAATCACTTTCGTGAGGTAAAATTGGCTCCCTAAGCCTGTTGTTCCAATTTTTCATTCGAGACTTTCAGGATTTTTGGTGGAGACGATGAAATTGGGGATATTTTGTGGAGAATTTTGATTTAGCCCGTAACTTGCATATAGTTTACATCCACATCAATTTTTAGCCTTATTCAGTTGAATTTTCATTTTTGTTACTTTTCTATGACTCCTAAAACCAAAGGAGGCAAGTCCAAGTCTTCCTTTAACAAATAGAAGTATGTAAGCTGTAAAGCTCAAGAGCATTACAACAACTTTTTTGGTGTTGAAAAGTTTGATAGTTGAGAGGGGATTCATTAGCCAGGGGATCAAGTGGAAAGTATGATTGTTAGGCATAATTGGGAGAATTTTTGCTACACTACATCTGTAGTGGTGATTTTTGTAGTCAGGGAATTCTATGAGAACCTTTCTGATGTCTCTGATGAATTAGTATATGTGAGGGAGAAGCAGATGGAATCTCCCTTTCAATTATTAATGTGTTATTTTCGTTGAGAGATGTCTTGGGGAGTTTTACTCTAGTTTTTTCCCTACTGATTATGAGTTAGATGAGATCATTAGATTCTTGACCAATGGTGCAGGGGCTTGGAAGGTGAGGAATGACCATAAGGTGAAATTTTTTTCATCTAAACTAAATGCACCTTCTAAAGCTTAGCACTACTTCATTTTAGTCAAGCTCCTACCCTCCACCAGTTTGAGTGAGGTTACGAGAGAAAGAGAGAGAGCTACTCTCAACTACTACATCCAGACCATGAAATCTATATATATAAAAGCATTGATATATAATTCCATTATCAATGCTACAAAATGGAGATCCACTTTAGGTTTATGACATCCTTCAACTATTTTTGCCCTTTGTCAGCATTTATGAGTTACTTTTGAGGAATGAGAGTTGCTTCATCCGTTGAAACCCATTCCCAAGGCCAATGTGAACTTTTATAGTAAGCATGCTACTTTGGGGTGCGGAGCGAGTTATTCTCAACCTTCCACTTCTTATTCCCAATCTCATCCCTCCATTAGCATAACTTCTATGTCAGAGAAATTGAAGACACTATAAGATGACATCACTATTATTCAGATTGAAGTTTATGATATTGCTGACCATTTCGCTCATTTAGACTGGTAGAATAAATGCCAATACTGTCATCTCGCCAGCTTTTAGGCTGCTCAATTGAAAATGTACAAGTGGAGTCAATGGCTTGGTAGGAACAACTCAGTGGAGTTCCCAGTATGCCCGCCTTACCAGGTATATGAGCACAGTCAGCCTGTGGAGGAGGATGATGAGACTGAAGAAGAAGTTGATGAGGAAGAAGAGGATGATGCTGTTGATGATGAGTAGTTTTATTTATCTTTTTGTCGATGTATCAGATAGAATTTTTTATTTTTTTATTTTTTATCTTTTGTTATGTGGTTGTATTGGACTTTGTTTGTTATTTGTTGTTGCTACTGAACTCTTTCTACCATTTTGTATTTATTTGTGTGGATTTATTTTTAGTTACCTGTTGTAATATTTAAACTTCCTCTAGTGGAGATTCATTTCAATCCTAATTAGCTTTGATGTACTAGATGTTTCATATATGTTTGTCCTGTATATACCTGCTCATCTTGATGGTGACACATATGGTAGGAAGTATTTCTGAGCTATTTTTCCCTATTTATATTCTTGTTTTAAATTGCTTAGATATGATAAAAATTAAGTTTGGGGGGTGGGGAGAAAAATCATTTAAAAGCTTAAATTTATTTGATCTCAATAACTTGAATTGATATGATTAAACAAATTTAAGGAACGTAGGGTTGAAATTTAAAATTATCACAATGTGGGGATAGAAAAGACAGCTTCTTTATGCTCAATTCTATGTAAATAAACCTAGAATAATGTGAAGTTTTGTAATTCAATAGGTAGAAAACATGATTTGACTATTTATTTTTGAAAAGAGTCATACATTTGTTAATTTAGATATACTTAGATATATATTTAATAAAAATTGAGCCTTTATAAATCATATTTTTACAAATACTTCTTAACTTTTGAAAAACTTAAAAAGTAAAGGAGAGTGATGATTTTTACTTTTGGAGAGATGATAGTGAAATACAAAACCATTAAAAGGTCTATCCAGATATAGTAATCCTCATAAAATATGCTAAGGATTAAAATCTACATCCTAAAGCAAGAAAAGAGATTAAAAAGGAAATATAAAGCGAGGAGAAGCTTGAGGAAAAACCTTATTAAAAATTGGTTTAACTAAATTCTTTTAAAATTTAAAGCTTTATTACTCTCCTAAGCTTCCTACTCTTTGAGAAGTAATAGTAAATTTTTTTAAAAGGAGTGCTTCAATTCTGTTTTTCTACCATCTAAGATATCAGGTTTAATAAGTGATAATTTCTTTTTGATGTAAATAGAAAATCAGGTTTTCTTAGTTGGATGTAAGATTTCTTACACCCTTGGTCTAGACTTGTTTAGTAAAGCTATCTTATCTCACACAATGAATTCCCTGAAGCCTAATTGTTGATAATTTTAATAAAACAAACTCTCTCAATTTAAATAAAATTTGTATTAATTTTCTAGTTTTACTTGAGACAAGTAACATTTAAGTTTTGGAGATTTTGATGTGAAAAAATGCTTAATTTCCTTTATATTTTGCACATTTTTATGGATGAAATTAAACTTTAAAGAAAGATATTTTTAAATTTTTCTTGCAGGCATACATGTATTAGAAGTGGAGCAAAATAGAGAAGAAATGGAGTACAATGGAGGTGACTTGGAGCTAAGGAGAACACAAGTGGCCGGCGCTTTGGCGCTAAATTTCTTGGGCGCCTAATTGTCTCTTTTGGTGAAGAATAGGTAAGGTTTGTTGTAGGAAGGAATATGATAGGTTTCCTTGAGCAATTGGTGAGGAATTTGAGTTGTATTGTGAGGAGTGTTCAAGAAAGTAGAAAGGGAGCAGAAAATCCTTGAAGGAGCATTTTCAAAGCTTCGTAAGGAGAGAAAAATACTTATTATTTTGTATTTTCTCTTATTGTATTTCTATAAACACAATTGTTAGTGGATTTTCTTCTTTTAAATGATGTTTTGTGGTGTGTTCTTCATGTTTTTTGAGTAGATCTCTTTTACTTTTCCTTCTAATGGTTGAGTTGTATAGAAGTGGAAAGTGTTTCTAAAATTGGTTTTTAAACTCTAATGTGATGAGTACCCTTCTAAGTTTCATTTAATTTTCATTATAGCCAAGTGAATTATTAAAATGTGTTGTGATCCATAATGACTCAGGAGAGCTATGCTAAAACAACTAGGTTATTCACATTGATTTATAGGGTATGGTGAAGTACTTTCTAGGGAGATGCAATTGTTAGGTATATAATCTTTGATGGGTTCAAATTGGGGTTTAAGGAACTAAAAATAATTTAATCAAACTTTTTTATGCACTTGGGAGAGGGTAAAGAAGAGAGTTACTTCTATTTGTCACTAGCCACATTCACAATTGACACTTTACATTTTATACACTATCACTTAAATCATTGCAAGGGAAGGTATTTTTAGAGCTTGATAATCACCAAACTAATTAGGAAAAGTAAGATTCTTGTAGGAGTTAACTTTTAAAATAGATTGTAATTCAGTAGGAGTAGCTTGTAGAACCTTTATTTAATATCAATTTCAGGCTAATAACTAAACCTAGTAGGCTAGAACTTCTCTCAAGTCTAATTCCCTCAGTCCCTGTGAAATCGATATTCCTGACTCATAATCCGATATTACTGATACGACACGTACACTTGCATGAGACTCCTGCACTTGGAATTAGGGTGCATCATGCTCTTAGATAGAATAAATCATAATTTAACTAAATTTTTATGGGAAAATCTCTAGCAACATGTCATGTCTTCTAAAATCATCAATTTTATGATTAGATCCATCTTAAATAACACTTTCAACACTTAAGATGATATATTATTTATACTGACATATTTGATCATAAAATAAGAAATTTTAGCAACTGCATGCTCATTGACTAATTCTACATGATGCAAAATTATACCAAGAAATTTTAGAGGCAAAAAAAAGATACTCCTCATTCAGGACAATGCATCTCAATAAAACTTGAGCCCAACTAATAGCTTAAAAAAAGTCCCAAGCTGTAACCTAAGTAGGGACATTACGATAGAGTTAGGATGTTTAGAAGCCCCTGCTTCATTAAGAGGATTAATTACTTGAGTTAGATCAAAGAGAAGGATCAATGTAGCTAAAATCTGCATATTACAATGGAAGAGATGAGACAAAATATTTTTAATTTCATATATATAAACTCAACGCTTTAGTAAACTAAATTAAGTCAACCCTTTACTTTAGTCCCCTTTTCCAAGTAGAGCACAAATGTCATAGTATAACCTCATTAGTGTGAGTGTACGAAAGTACTCATACAACATCCTTCTAATGTAATAATGACATTAACAGTAGATGAGTTAATTCTACTCACTTTCATGTGAAGGCAATCACACCTACTTGTGGACCAAAAGATTAAGGAGGATTTGAATTTTTATTACTCAAACAACTTCCAAAGAGGCTATATGATCCCAAGGTAGCACAAAATTGTTTACTACCCATAAGGTTTTGTATCCACTCAATACAAGTTGTTATAATGTTTATATGTCTTAGTCATAAAGATAATTCAAAGTTTAACAAAAAACATACAAAATGATTTATATCCTCCTCAATTTTTTTTTGAAAAAAATATTTAAGAAAAGGTAGAAAATATTTTCTATCCTCATGGTAAATTATATATAGAAAATGACATATGACATTTTAAATAAAAAAAAAATATAGTAATTCAAAGAGGCTTAAAAATTATATCAATTTACATGAACAAATGAGAAAACAATGATAAATACCAATAGTCTATGTGCTCAATAAAATAATTAATGTAAGGGGAGTTGGTATATTCACACAAACAAATGGAGATAGTGGTGGCATATTATATTTTTGTCTCATTCTAATATGACTAGCATTCTTGACATATGGGTGCAAATCCTCATCAAGAAGAAGATACATAACTCAGTCAAGTTAGTTTATTATTAATCTAGCTTAGACATAATTTAAATTTCTTTATGCCTTAATTTATCTATCGTAAGCTTAAGGACTTTACTAAATAACTTGAATCAAGTTTGAAGGTCCATCGAGCTGATTTTGGCTCATTTAAGTACTAATTTAATCAAAATAAGTTTAGAATCTTGCTTAATCATAATTTAGCTTAGCCATTTTTATGAACCACATTTGCATTTCATATTAAAAAAATTTTTGATTGAATAAATTTTTTTGAAATTCTAAGAATTTTTCCTTATTTTTAAACACTAACCTCCAAAGTTAATGATTTTTTTTAACAAATTAGACCTCATTTTTCTAATTAAATCAAAGATTGTTATAATTATATTTGAAACCTTCCTAACCATAACCTCTATAATAAATCAACATGGGCCTTATTTAGAATTTTAATCTACTGTCAATTTATAAGCAACCATAATCATCATCTAACTTAAGTTTAATTTGTTCTTGTTAAATAATTTTTGGCATTATATCAGGAAATATTGATATGTGATTAGATGTATTAATATATGTAAACATATCAAAGCAAATATCAAATCAAAGTTGGAGATTATTATCATTAACATACAAAGGTAAACATCAAATCTAAGTTGGAGATAAGCATAACAAAAATCTTATTTATGTAGGTAATTTTATTTGATCTATAATTATGCTTGAATCAAAAAATTCTTTATGAACAATATCTCGACTATAATAGCTCATTCATAACTTTTTTTCATGATCAAATTTTAGCAATCTTTTTTTTTTATTTTTAAGAAACCCTGTAGGGAATTTTATTGATATCAGGTAAAAGTAACAAAATTTGGAAGAAGACCCTTCTAATAACCCCAAAATACAACTCACACAAAATAAAATCTAAGGTTCCACCTCCAAGGTATACACTCACACCACCAATAACCCAATATCCAAAAGAATAAAAAAACTTCACAAAACATAACAAACACCCTAAATTCTTAAATAGAGAATATCCAAGTTGTCACCGTGCATCAACCTGTGTATCTCTACTGGAGGGCACAAACCTAAAGCAGTCTTTACAACCTTAGCCCATTTCCTTACTAACTTGTGAGCAGGTTTGTTTCCTTCCCTGTAAACACAACTCCAAATAATATTGAGATGAGCAGTAACCTTTGATATTTTATTAATACATAAGGCAATGCTCCATGATGATTCCTTCCTCCCTTGAAGATACATCATTAATTTGCTAAATCGACCTCCACCTATAACAAATACCAATTAGCACATTTAGCAAGCTAAACAGCTAACCAGACAGCCTGAGCTTCAACCAACAAAGGACTCCCAATCATGCAGGAAGAAGCAAAATAACACAAGCAGCCTCCACTACTGTCCCTGAAAATTCCCACTACAATAGAAAGACCCCCTCCCCAGCTCCCATCAATATTAACTTTTACCCAATTTGCTGAAGGTTTATGCCACAATACCAATTTAGGTAATCTCCACCCTTTCTCCAATAGAACACACCCCTCAACATTCCAATAAAACAACCCACGTAAAAATGACTTTTAATGGAGCAGAACTTAACAATTTTGTGAACATAAGCAAGAATATCAGCTACAATTTGATTCTCTATGATGCTACCTGACACACAATTACACAGATATTTATGTTCCTTAATATGCCAAAAACTTGACCCAAAGTATATTTAGTGGCTACTAAAAACAAACGTAATATGATAAAATTTAATGAAATAGTTTTCTCACTAGGGGTACTACGCAAGTATACATATCGTTTCAAGTAATATAGGACTTTTTATAAAAACCCCCAGTATCGATCTCACATGGAAATATAAGTGAAAAGAAATGAAATTCAGGAATTTTAACTTTAAGAAAACTTTACTTAAGACTGCAGCAAATATCGAAAGTAATAACGATGAAATTAAAAGTTAACATGTGGTATTGTGACAAATAATTTTAGTAAATGCAATGATTTTAGAAAATATATGAAAATAGACTTTCTTCTTATAAATAATTCATAATCAGTGTAGGATTTCAGATTTTTAGAAGTTAACATGTGGGATTGTGACAAATAAAAGCATACATATTCTTTACTTCTTTCAATGTGTAAAGAATATTAAATAATCTAAAGTTGGTGTTGGCATGTATAGTAGTGTTGGGTAGGTTTTAGTCTTTCATTCCTATATTACCCATTATGCCCTCTCTATTGGACCTACCAGTAACCGTTAGTTCCAATCTCTAGACCAAACTGATAAAAGAATCTAGCCTATCACTCTAGAAATATCAATTCTATACCATCAAATTTTATCTCCCTATCTGTTTGCAGTCCCCCTCAGACGATCTCCACTGCTCTTTCCAAAGTGAAATGTGATACTTACAAATCAATAAATCTTAGCCTTCTATGGTCTATAAGTTTCCTCAACAGATTTTAACAAAACAAGTGGTCGTTTTGTTAAGTAAATTAATGACCAGTAAAAATAACATCACAATTTTTAGGAATAAAAGAAGTTCTAAACCAAAATCAAAATCATTTACTTAATTACTTCATATTACAAGGAGAAAGAAAGAAAACTACTCAAAATGCACAGGGATAACAAAACAAAACATATTTATAAAACTCAAATCCAAAGTACAAGACTTAAAAATAAAGATACAAATACATCAATTGAATGTTTCCCCAAGCACTCCTTTGAAGTTCTCTGACTTTTTTGACTTCAACGAACACTTACAGGACCACAAACTTCATAAATCACAAAGGCTCACAAAGAAAACTACCCATACTCTTAACACACTCACACACTATATGACTTTATATATCCGACCCCCTAGCCTCTTGGAATTAATCATTATTTATAGAGCTTCAAAAAGAGCCAAGAGTTGCTTCAGGAATCTCTTCAAAATTCGGTCTAATTCAATAAATCTTCTAGAAAATAACTGTGGCGCCTAAGAGCCAGCCAAGTTCTGCATCTGGCGCCTAGGCGCAAGTTCTGCTGGTTTGACAATTTTTTTTAATTTAGTCCATTTTGCTCCTTTTTATGAATTTTTACTCGTTTTTACTCTTAAACTCTTTTTCTTGTGTCTGTAGTCAAAACTAAAGCATAATATCCTAAAAAAATTGAGCATAATATGTGCACAAAAGTAGGTAATTTTAGGTAGATCAATTCCTCCAAACTTAAACGTTATTTATCTTTAAGTAACCTTTTTACTATATATAAAAAGTATAACTTATGGAAGTACATTTTGCTTTAAGATTTCTATATATTTTTTTTATAAATACAATAGTGAAACTTTAGAAAGATTTTTAATAACATAGGTTAAAACTAGAATATAAAAATATTTAGTAGTCAAGTCTAAGAATTCTTGTTTTCTATTTATTTCAAGAATGATTGTAGTTTTTTATATTAAAGATGCGTAGAAGAATTACAAGAAAAAGAATTTTATGAGAACTTTACTAGTAAGGATGCTAATACTTTATAAATAAGCTTAGAAATGTAATTAAGTCCCTTTCCTTGAGATGATTTAAGTGAAACCAATTTTTATTAGACATCTCCTCAAGCTTCTCCTCACATATTTTTTTCCTTTTTTTCTTTCCTTTTCTTTTTATTCTTCTTTTAATTTTCTTTCAGGACCATTTTCAAACCTTTCTTTTTCTTTTCATGTCATGTTAGGATTACTGTATCTAGATATCCTTTAATGATTTTGAACTCCACCATCCTCTTCTTAAAGTTAAAAACTTTTCACATTTCCTTGATAAATGTGTATTAAACTTAAAAAAAAGATTTTTCATAAAGTTATATTAAAATAATTTTTGAAAGTATATTTTACTTAAGACAAATAAGGTTCAGTTTTTTCCTTTTTTTTAAAAAAATTTTTCTTCCTTCTCCCAAACTTAGAGAAGACTCAAATTCTTGAGCATTGAGTCAATTAATGTAGGATAAGTAGTGTAGGGTACTTTTATTGATTTATGTGAATTATCAGATTCCGAGACATAACTTGGTGGGTCCCTAAAAAATTTAGTGGATGATTTTCTTGAATAAATAATAACAAATTCACTTGTCCTTCAAAATATCCAAAAGATTATAAAAGTTTTCAGGGCATAACCTTAGAAATCTTTAACAACCTCTTGAATTGTTCTAAGTATATTTGAACTTATTATATTGTCAAATTAATCATCCAAAGTTAACTTTAAATTTGGTAAATTAATACACCCTGTGCTCAATGAACCTTGATATTTTAATTATCCTAAGAACGGGGTACTCAGACCTTCACCTAATGTTTTATTTAAGAGTAAGTGGATGACCTTGAGGCGAGCTTAAGTAATTAAGAATCTCATGCCCATAATTAAAGTTGGGCTCGTAGTGTTGAAGGGGTATTCATTAATTAATCAATCATGTTTCTCTTTCCTAAACATCATCAAACAAGTTTAAGTGTTAAACCTAGCTTACTACTTAGCCCTTAAATCCAATCTTCAGGGTAGATTTGCAATAATCAAAATGCTGAATTAAAAGTAATTAATTCTTATCAAAAGATCATGCTTATTGTCTAACCATTAACTAGGGATTCAAATAAGTAAATTAGTGTCTTCCTAGCTTAAACACACTACCTTAGAATCATCCAATTGAATTATCCTCCAAGATATAATAATTTATAAAATTAAAATTTTACCCTTATCATAAAATGGGGACAAGTTGGTTTCTACCTCTTAACCCATTATGTTTCAAACATCCAAAAGAGTTTATTATGATCAGAATTACCCATTTACCCTTTGACTTAACTTACAATTTAATTAAGGCATCAAAAGCTCAAAATTTTCATTTTTCCCTAGGGGTTCTCCACTTCAAAGCACATTAAATACAACTTAAATGACTTTAAAATTTTTATGGTACTCCACTCATGGGTCAATTAAAACAACAGATGAGAAATGCTGATTTCTCTAATTTTTACTTAATTTAAATAATTATTTTAGCTCAAAAATAGAAATTTCAATATTAATTTATTTAACCAATCAAAGTAAAGTTTCTGTTCATGGGAAAATTACTGGAGGTTGATACACCTAAAATATATAATATTTATATGCACATTTTTATATCTATTTTTGAGGATATTGTGCATTAATGGAAGATATTTGTGTGTTTTTCTTTCTACAATTAAATGAATGAAATATGGTGAAAGAAGTGAAAATAGATCAAATTTGGAGCAAAAATGAAGGTGTGAAAATAAACTCTGGCGCCTAAGCGCCCAGAACTCACACTTAATGTTAGAAGACAGAGAAGGTCGCGGGCCTAAGCACCGAAGACCTCATGCTTACGCGTCAGATAGTTATGATGAAAAATCAAGGAATTTTGAACGAATTTTGAATGGGTGTTTGAAGCAACTCTTAGTGAAAACATGGATTACAGTTAATGGGCACGAAAATACATTGAAATGACTCTTGAAAAGAGGAAACTCTTGGAAGATTCATTGAATGTTGACACATTTTAAAGGACACCAAAACACCTTTGGAAAGCTATAAAAAGGACTTGGATTGAATTGAGAGGGGGATATAGAGAGAGAAAATTTAGGATACTTTTAGAGAGAAAAAAGTAAGGAGTTGTAGGATCTTACTTAGGGCTTCTTCTCACTTTTCTCATTCCTCATGAAGGAGAAAGTGATTAGTTAGTTCTAAGTAAGAATCTATTGTAGTTTGTTAGTGAAATAGACAGATTTTAACCCTCTAGGGTTGGGCGACTAGGCCTAGGGAGGATTGTAAGAGAATGGAAGAGATTCAAAGGAACTTCAAGAGTTTGGTGGAGAGAAATTTGAGATAAGTTTTTATCTTTGTGACTACATTTTGATTTTAATTTAGACTTCTTATGTTTCAACATGATTTCTACTTTTAAACTTAATTGTTGTTGTGTATTCTACATGAATTTTGAGTAGTTTTCTTTATTTTTTTTCTTAAAATGATAAGTAATTAAGTGTTGGATGGAAGTTGTGTGAAGTATTGATTTATAATGCTGGAATAAGTTGTGATCATTTAATTCTTATACTTCATTTACTTCTTAATTTAGCCAATTAAGATGTTAATATTTGTTGTGAGAACATGTAAGATCCGTGATGGTATTTTCTCAGTAAACTAATCGTAGAATCACATGAGATTGTATAGATGAGAATGTAATTCATATGGTAGAGTGCAAATAAATAAAGAAACAAACTTTAAAAGATGTAGAGTTAGAGGACTTTAAAGTGACAGACTAAGGCACCTTATTAGGTCTATTGTTTTAGGTCTTGATACGAGAGGTTAGCCCCCATGTGGAGGGAGAAGAGGGAACTCTAGAGTGAGAGCTAGTATCTTTCGTACCTAGTCTGTCTTCAGGACTATTCAAATTTTAGATTAACCAATGTTCTATATAGCATCTCTAGTTACGGTGAAGAATAATATTACTCCTAATTGGCACATTATAATTTAAATACATTCACAAATAAATTCATATACTTGTTACTGATTTATGATAAGGAAAAAAATATTTTGTTTGTATTGCTTTCATCTTACAAAAATCTGATTAAATTTAGTTAGTTGTTTACTTTATTTTCAATTATCAAAATTACCAAAAAGAATTGAACTTTCATTCCTAACATAATATATATAGTTGAGTAAGACTCTTTTTCAAAGTAGAGTTTGTTATCTAATTTCTTCTTAAAAGTTTGTAGTTCTCTCTATGGGTTCAATATTTTGGGGCTTAATAAATAAGTTTTATATTACTTGTTAAAGATATGTATACTTGCGTAGAATCCCAAAATTTTAATATAACAATTGCACTTTTACTTGTTTTGGAGTCAAGTTTTTGGCACCGTTGTAAGGAAAGAAATATAAATAAAGAGAATTAAGAATATAACCACACATAAATCGTAGTTACTATCGTACCAGATAGGGATCAAGTTTTTGGCTTCTATTGTTAGGAAGCTTATATCTAGTTCTTTGCAGTGGAGTCAGAAGGAAAAGTTTATAAGAGAAAAAGGGATCAAGTTTTTAGAGCCGTTTTCGGGGAGAAAAAGAAAAATTTAGTAAAATTTGAATGAATTTTTAGGAAAACAAATTTCTATTTTAGAAAGCCTTATTTAAATTCTTAGATTTATTATATGAATATTGTAGTGTTGTTTTCATATAAGTTCTTGTTTGTGTGATTTTATTTTATTTTGTAATAATGTATGCATAGTTCAGGTTCTAAAGGGCTAGTGTCCTATGATTCTGAATTAGAAAGTACTATTAGAAAAAATCAAAAAAATCAAAATGCAGAAAAAGTTCAAAAATTTTGAGAAATGACAAACCAAAATAATCAAAATGCTGAAATTCGTTAAGAATTTAGATCTTTAAGAGATTATGCAAACTCTACTGTAGATAAACTTCAATGTAGTATTTAAAAACCTTATGTAGTGGCTAATTTATTTGAACTTAAACCTGTTATTATTCAAATGTTATCAAATAATTAGTTCGGGAGAACACTAACTGAAGATCCAAATTTACATTTTGCCAATTTTTTAAAATTGTGTGTTACATTTAAATATTAAGGTGTTTTGGATGATGCTATTAGACTTAGAACTTTTTCATTCTCACTGAGGGATAAGGCTAAGATATGGTTAAATTCTTTAGCATATTTGATCTATCTGAACTTGGGGTGACTTACCGCAGAAATTTCTTGCTAAATACTTTTCACCATAAAAAACTGTGAAACTTAAAAATGATATTACATCTTTTTGTCAGTTTGATAAGAAATGTGTTTATGAAGCATGAGAACGATTTAAAGAACTTGAGAATGTGTCAACACCATAGTATACCAGATTGGTTAAAAATTCAAACCTTTACAATGAATTAGTTGGATCTCTTAGATCTATTATCGATTCCGCTGTTGGTGGTTCATTGATGTTAAAATCATTTCATGACGCATATGCTTTAATTGAAGTGATGGCTACAAGAAATTTTTAATGGCCTTCTAAGAGAGTAAATCCTATGAAAGTAGCCATTATTAATGAATCCGATGTTTTTGCAATATTAGCAAATCAAGTTGCTACAATTTCAAAGAAGTTTGACAAATTTGAAATGAATTCTTTCTCAACCAATTTCAATGATTAAAGAAATTCATTAGGTCAAATAGTAGATTCTAAAACATCATTAGAAACTTTGAATGTCATAAATAATAAGTCGAATAACCAATATTTAAACTATTATAACCCAAGTTGGAAAAACCATCCTAACTTTAACTGAAATAATAATAATTCGAGTGGTAATAATCAGCAATGGGCAAACAACCAAGGTAATAATAATTATAGGCCTACTTATCTTCCAATTTTTAACAGTAATCTACAATTTAAGGAAAAAGTTGTCTATAGAAGAATTGGTGTTACAAATAAAAAATCAGTAACAAAGTCAAAGAGCTGCAATTATAAATATTGAGAATTAACTCGCACAATAGCAGATTCATTAAGTGGCGTAACTTTGTAGTTAGCAGATCGTTCAATAACATATTCTAAGGGAGTTATAGAAGATGTTTTAGTGAAAGTGGATCAATTTATATTTCCTGTTGATTTCATTGTGCTAGATATGAAAGAAGATAAAGAGATACCTATCATTTTAGGGAGACATTTCCTAGCCACGGGAAGAGCAATGATAGATGTGCAGAAAGGGGAATTAACTATGCATGACAATTATCAAACAGTTACATTTAATATTTCAAAGTCAATGAATTATCCTACAAAAGGTAAAAATGATGAATGTTACAGAATGTATGCAATAAGATACCTGAGTGAATGTCATTTCAAAGCAACTTATGAAGAAAAATCTGAAATGAAAGTGTTGGAACACAAGCAAGAAGAGGAGTTAAAGCAATTTAAGGATTTTCATGAGAAAGATTCAAATTATGTTCGAGAAGGTTTTGTAGTTTTGGACACGATTAGAAAAGATAAGTCCTTTTGTTCATCGATTAAAAAACCTACTGAGCTTGATTTGAAATTACTTCCTAAACATTTAAATTATGTCTTTTTAAGTGATTCCTTAATATTTTATAATTTCCTCAACTCTAACTTTAGAAGAAGAAGAGAGTTTAATGAAAAGTTTGAAGAATTATAAGAAAGCATTTGGATGGATAATATCAATATCAAAGAAATCAGCCCTTCAATTTGTATGCATAGAATTCTTGTGGAAGAAAATTGCAAACCCAGAGCTAATCCTTAAAGGAAATTGAATAGTGTTATGAAAGAAATTGTTAAGAAAGAAATTTTAAAGTGGCTAGATACTGGAATTATCTACCCTATTTCGGATAGTGCATGGGTTAGTTCGATTCACTATATTACTAAGAAAGGAGTAACTGTGACTATTAATGAACATAATGAGTTAATACCAATAAGACAGGTCACAGGGTGATGAATATGCATTGATTATAGAAAATTAAAACTCTCCACTAGGAAAGATCATTTTCCACTACCCTTTCTAGATCAAATATTGGATAGACTAGCTGGGCATAAATATTTTTATTTTATAGATGGATATACTATTTATCACCATATAAAAATAGCTCCTGAGGATCAAGAGAAAATAACGTTTATCAATCCTTATGGTATACTTTATTTTAGAAGAATCTCCTTTGATTTATGTAATGCTCCTGCTATATTTCAAAGATATATGATGGCTATTTTCTATGATTTGATTGAAAAAATGAATCGAAGTTTTTAAGGATGAATTTTTAGTGTTTGGAACTTCTTTAAATCATGTTTAGAACATTTATCAAGAGTTCTTAAGCACCGCGAAGAAACAAATTTAGTTCTTAATTGAAAAAAAATGTCAATTTATGGTAGCAAGAGGAACTGTTTTAGGACATCACATATCGAAAAACTGTATGGAAGTAGATCCTGCAAAAATTCAAGTGATCGCTAATTTACCTCACCAAATAAATTTGAGGGAAATTAGAAGTTTTTTAGGACATGCTGGATTGTGAGGACTTTAGACATTTAAGGGTAAAATTGAGAGTTTGGTCGAATTTGATCAATTTGGTCAAATTGGGTCCAATTGATGACTAGAATTGGTTTTGGGGATGTTTGAAATGATTTGGTAGGTTTTGAGAATTCTTGGGTCATTTGGGGCCTTTTGTTAATTTTGGCAAAGTTAGAGGTCTTTTTGGAAATTTGAAAATTTTGAGTTGTTTTGGGCAATTTGGGTGATTTGAAATGGTTTGGGATGATTTTTGGGTGAAATTGGGTAATTTGGGTAATTTGTGACAATTTAGGGTTTCAAGGGAAATTTGATAATTTTGGGAAAGTTTGGGGGCAAAAAGCTAAAACTAAGTTTTTGGGTAAATTGAGATCAATTGAAGATGTTAAAAAATTACCCTTGTGGTGCCATGAGACCAAGGGAGATCCCATTTTGGAACCTCCATGTGTTGGTCTTAGCCAAACCTTAGCCTAAGGCTAAGGGTTTAGGGGACCATCCATTTGAGTTTCCAAAAGAGTGAGGAAGTTGGCCATGCATGTTTGGTTAAGGGTTAGGGTGTGAGTGAAGGTGAGGGGTTTCAAGTGTGCGTGTGCAAGACTAACCAAGACCACACCACTCAGGGCTAACCCTAAGGCCAAACAATCTTATGGGGACTCTTCTTGAGCTCCCCAATGTTAGTTCTACCTATTAATTGCTAAAGGTTAGAACCAACATGTGAAACTCCAAGAATAGCAAAGTAGTGTTTGGAATTTCTAATGGCGAGGGTTCCCTTATTAGTCCTCTAAGAATAATTAATAGGAAAGTCCTATGGCTAGATCCTAGGCTTCTAAGGACAAAAGATTAGACCTAAAAAAAAGTAAGGTCAACAAATAGACCCCCAATAGGTGTGGTGTGTCCGACGAGCACACCGCACATATTGGCGACCGAAGAGATCGACGAACCAACATAACTGACTAAGCTAACATGCTCAACGCATAACAGAAAGAGAGTGAAGAAGGTTTCAGCTGAGGAGTAGACAAAGACTCTTACCTGGGATCAGCGGGTGCACCTTCAAATTGCTATCCTTAAAAGTGAATTTTAAGATTGGCATAATGATTTCATGCTTGCTAAACCCTTAAAAAGGGCTGTCCTATGGATTCACGCAGACAACCATCAAGAAAACTGACGGTCGTAGCAAAGATTCAATTCGATGTAAATATTTTAATTTTAGTTGAAGTTTAGTTCGATTTCAATTTTAAGAAAATTCAAGAATTAAGAATGTGTGAAGAGACTGGATCGAGCTGGAAAGTACAGAGACTCACATCTAACTTGAAAGACCGGTCGAGGAGAAGGGGTGCCACATTAGGAGGGAAAGCTCATGGACTCACATCCAATCCAAGAGGTAGCGAAAGTGCTGTGAATGTGACCGACCTTTTTGTAAATCAACAATTACAAGAATTTAATGACTCTACTAGAAGATTTAAATTCCAGCAACGATGCCAAAAACTTGACTAGCGACTTTATTTATATAATATTTGATTTAATAAAGATGTATAGATATAATATTCAATAATGTTAAAGTCGATTGTCAATGCAAGTATACATATCACTCAAGTAATATAGGGCTCTATTGTGGAGTCTAGATATCGATCCACAGGGAGAAATAGAATACTACGAACTAAGATTTAATAAAAAGTAATACTTCAACTACAATAACGCTCAAGTTGCTTATCTGTCACTAATAGACAATTGAAATAAGTAGATACTTTTGGATAGTAACTAAGGATAGAGAATAACGTTTAATTGTAATATTCAATATATAAGAAAGCATCCTTCTCCTTGCCAAGAAATTATAGTGAATGAATAAAATGAATTAGTTCAATTATATTGTGTCAAATAGGAGCATACCTATTATTTACCATTTGGTCCATGCATAAAGAACACTGACTAATCATTTGCTAAATTGGAGCATACTTATTCTTTACCCTTTGGTCCAGGCATAAAGAACATTGACTAATCCTACGCTTTTTTACTGAATCTGTGGCTAGGCTGGGAGGATACCGGCTATCACTTCGGAGCTCCCACGTTCCCCTCACCTGAGGGCTAACATCTACACTCTGATTCTGTCTTTACCCTTTGGTCCAGGCATAAAGAACATTGAGTAATCATATGCTTGTTTACTAAATCCGAATTCTTTACCCTTTGGTCCAGACATAAAGAACATTGACTAATCTTATGCTTGTTTGCTAAATTCGTATTTACCCTTTGGTCCAAGCATAAAGAACATTGACTAATCCTATGCTTGTTTATTGAATCTGCGATACCCTTTGGTCCAGACATAAAGAACATTGACTAATCCTATTCTTGTTTATTGAATCTGTGGTCCCTTTGGTCCTGGCATAAAGAACATTGACTAATCCTACGCTTGTTTACTGAATCTGCGGCTAATCTTTGGTCCAGGCATAAAGAACATTGACTAATCCTATGCTTGGTTACTGATTTTGCGGCTAGTGGTCCAGGCATAAAGAACATTGACTAATTCTATGCTTAGTTACTGATTCTGCGGCTAGGCTGAGGCATAAAGAACATTGACTAATCCTATGCTTGTTTACTGATTCTGCGGCTAGGCTGGGAGGATACTTAAAGAACATTGACTAATCCTATGCTTGGTTACTGATTCTATGGCTAGGCTGGAAGGATACCTTAAAAAACATTGACTAATCCTATGTTTGGCTGATTCTGCGGCTAGGCTGGGAGGATACCGAATAAAGAACATTGACTAATCCTATGCTTGGTTACTGAATCTACAGCTAGGCTGGGAGGATACCGGACACTTTGGAGCTCCCACGTTCCCCTCACCTGAGGGCTAACATCTACACATCAACACCCAAACATAAAGAACATTGACTAATCCTACGCTTGTTTACTGAATCTGCGGCTAGGCTGGGAGAATACCGGCTCTTACTTTCGAGCTCCCACGTTCCCCTCGCCTGAGGGCTAACATCTACACTTCAACACCCAAACGATAGGATTGAATTGAGCTCCCACGTTCCCCTCGCCTGAGGGCTAACATCTACACTTCAGCACCCAAACGATATGACTGCTCCCACGTTCCCCTCACCTGAGGGCTAACATCTACACATCAGCACCCAAACGATAGGACCACATTANTTTAAAGTACAATATCATTAAAAATAGTATAAAAGAGGTATGAAAATCTCAACATATTTTCCTTTGGTCAGAATGTCACATTAGAAATGAAAGCTCGGGGATTCACATCCAACCTAAGAGGGGACGAGCTACATTGGGAAGGAAAACACAGGGACTCACATCTAACCCAAGAGATATCGAAAGTGTTGAGAATGTCACATTAGGAAGGAAAGGTCCAAATTTAAGCCGAGAGGTGACGAGCTACATTGAGAAGGAAGGCTCGGGGACTCACAACCAACCTAAGAGGTAGCGAAAGTACTGAGAATGTCATATTATGAAGGAAATCTCATGAACACATATCCAACCTAAGAAGTAACAAGCTATATTGAGGAGGAAAGCTCGGGACTCACATCTATTCTAAGAGGAAACGAAAGTAATGAGATAGTCACATTATGAAGGAAAGCTCGGGGACTCACATCCAACCTAAGAGGTGACGAGCTACATTGGGGAGGAAAGCTCGGTGACTCATATCCAACCAAAGAGATAGTGAAAGTGTTGAGAATGCCACATTAGGAAAAAAAACTCGGGGACTCACATCGAACCTAAAAGGCGATGAGCTACATTGGGGAGGAAAGCTCAGGGACTTACATCTACCCTAAGAAGTAGCGAAAGTGCTGTGAATGTCACATTAGGAAGGAAAGCTCGGGGACTCACATCCAGCCTAAGAGGTTGCGAAAGTGTTGAAATGTCACATTAGAAAGGAAAGCTCAGGGACTGACATCCAACGTAAGAGGTGACGAGTTACATTGGAGTGGAAAGCTTGGGGACTCACATCTAACCCAAGGGGTAGCGAAAGTGCTGAGAATGTCACATTAGGAAGGAAAACTCAGGGACTCACATCCAACCTAAGAGGTGACAAGCTACATTATGGAGGAAAGCTCAAAGACTCACATCCAACCCAAGAGGTAGCGAAAGTGCTGAGAATGTCCCATTAGGAAGGAAAGCTCGAGGACTCACATCTAACCTAAGAGGCGACAAGCTACATTGGGGAGAAAAGCTCGAGGAATCACATCCAACCCAAGAGGTAGAGAAGGGAATCAAAATTCAACTACTGACCCTGAGAAATTTCATGAATGCAAAAAACAGGGATGAAATGCAAAAAATTTTTACGAAGATCGTAGAGAATGAGATTTTGTCCAAAGAATGTGGAACGTGTGAAGAATGTAAAGTGTGTGAAAAACGTGGAGTGTGGAGTTTTGAGAGAATTTATTTATCATTTTTATCATTTTTGTTATTATTAAGATTATCAAATTTGATTTTCTTTTAATTTTCCTTTAATTTTGAAATTTTCATTTTCATTTTTTATCAAATTTCTTTTGTATCATTTTTCGTTCGTTAGAGTATGGGACCAACATATGATCATGCAAATTTTTATCAATCATACAAAAGAGAATTAAACAACGTATGTTGAAATCCAAAATAAACTTTGTTAAATTTGCTTACTGAAAGGTATCCCAAAACATCAGAAGTACATAAGTGTAGAAACTATCCTCTCATATATAATATTTTTTCTTCTCTGACATAGTGCAGAAAGTAGTAGGCATCTATCCATCCCTCGAGGCAGGCTTGTGATCAAGCTAACCTTCTAAGCCACACTTTGGGACAAGAGTCCCTTTTGTGTATACTTAGAGGTACAGTTATCTCAAAGCTCGTACGGGCGTTACTCCTCCAACTCTGGGTATGGTTGAAATCCGTAAGGTACTTTTCTATCATCCATTCTTTGTAATGTGACTGAGACGTTGCGGTGTGACACTCCAGAAATCGAATACTATGTCAGGTCTGCTCCATTTCCCTTCAAAATCAGCACTTAACTAATCGGCAACAGAATTTTAACCGACCCCTTGAATTCTTTAAGGCCAACAATATCTATCTCTTTTCTAAACCGGATGTTACCTTGCTCATAAATGAAAATGTACAAAACAGCTAGACAAATCGTGATGGTCACTATGGGGAGGAATGAAGTCCCCTTCATCATAAATATTTATGATACAACTATTTGGAATACAGTCTACAGGCAAAATACTCCATTTCACCATCCTCTTGATCATCTTGTTTATCATTGACGGCATGGGATCCACCTTGTTGTATCTCAAAATCCCTGAGGAGTTCCCTTGATTGTCCTTAACAAAATTGTAACAACAACCACATTGAATTGTGATTTTTCCCTTTCCTTGCATCCACTTTTGCGGCTCAGAATATGTCTTCTTTTTCAACAAACAATTTCGGCCTCTGTCTCTCAAATCAAAAACACAATTGAGGATCTTTATTTCATCAAGTTCGAAGAATACTATAGTGTGTAACTCAAGTCCCTTCAAGATATTAACGAACTTTCCTTGAATTTCTTCATTGTACGCAAATTCTAGCTTCTGGGCTCTGTTCATCTTTTCCAGCTCTGACCTGGGGATTCTTTGCAACTGTCAAGATAGATCTTCTGAGTCGGTCTTTGAAGCAATCCATAACTGTTGTGGCTCTGCATACCTTGGTATATACGTTTCCACATCTGAATGCTCTGCACTCCTGATTACCATGGAGACGGCTGTATATTCCTCGAACGTCCTGTAATGCTCCAGATGGAGAACATTACACTCTGGACATTCTTTAAATGCTTCTGCTAATGGTGCCTGTCTCAGAATTTCTGCATTACACGTAGGGCATCCCACATAAAGCTCATCGAGGATCGCTGACAGTGTAGTCCTTGTAAATGTCCCTCACTCATCCTCTGTGACCGAAGGGTTGGTGGAAGTCTCCCTTAGGCTCGGGTCGTAGACTTCCTCCTCATGAATCGAAGTAAACCTTGTGGTTGTCTCCCTGACACGTCTTTTCTCCAAGCAAACTAAAGATCTGTGTTTCTAGCAGCTGGCATTTCTGCATCATGTCCTTAGCGGCGCATCTGGAACTCATACTGTAGAAGCATCGACTAAGTCTCTTGTCGGTGTTGTAATCATCGAGTGTAAGTGACCGAACCTTTCCATCGATTATTGTGTAGTTGGAACTATTTCTGCTTTCTTCCTTTTCAATGTAGAGTCTTCTTTAGTGCTGGTCTGAAGCAACGACTGTAGCCTTTTTGTTTCCTAGCGGCTAACAATGTTCATCAGGGGGCCCTCATAGTCCACATTGACTTGGCCATAATCTAAGTCAAAGTTTATGATGCCGCCCTGGGTTCCCTTCTCTTTATCAAGTGCGAGGTTTAAGCTATCATTAAAGGAGAAGATCACCTTCTGACCCGACATTTTCTTGTAGAAGACAAGAAAACATCAGCGTACTGAAATTCAAAACAAATAAGAATTATAAAAATTACTATTAAGTGGGTTTTAAGTTATATGTGCAAGCATTTTATTTAATTTATTTTTACATGGTTCAAAATTTAAACGGGAAATTCAGATGTGCACATTTAAATTTTATTTTATGAAAATTAATTTATTACAAATCTTTAGACCCAGTCACAGATGCTGGCCAAATAGCCATCCTCAGAATAAGTATCACTTTCAAAATTTGCCTCGAAGAACATCAGGTTGCATAGTATTTCTTTAAGTATCGCCCGTTGACTAGTAACATGTGCCTCTCGCCTTGGAAATCCACTAGCTGATAAGATCCTCTTGAATTGACATTCTCTATGATAAATGCTCCCTCCCAAGTTGGTTTGAACTTTCCTCCTATCCTGCAATGTGCAAGGATAGGTCTTTTGTGAACAAGTACGAGATCACCAACATTGAACGTCCTTGGGCGGACCAGTTTATCGTGGGCACATATCATTTTTTCTTGGTAAAGATCTAAATTTTGCTGCACTTGTAATGCTTTCATTAAAGATTCTCCAATTCTGTAAGTCGAAGCTTAGCATTCTCTTCTACTATAATCTGGTTGAGGATGACGATCCTGAGAGATGGTAGTTGAACCTCTAACAGAAGTACTGCCTCAGACCCGTACACAAGCGCATATGGTGCACACTAAGTAAGATTTCTGAATGTCGTTCTGTAAGCCCAAAAAGTTTCTAACAATTTCTCATGCCAACCTCTCTTGTTCTCGTCCAATGTTTTCTTTAAAATTTGCACGAGTGTCTTGTTGAAAGCTTCAGCTAGGCCATTAACCCAGGGGTAGTAGATCGTGGAATATTGTCAATCTATTCCAAGTCATTTGATTAAACTGTTGATCGTGGTGCTCTTGAAGGCCGAACCATTATCTAAAATAACTCATGCGGTACACTGAAACGATAGATAATTTGATTTTTGAAGAAGTGAAGAACATTCTGCATTGTAACCTCTCATAACGGCAATGCTTTCGCCCACTTGGACGAGTAATATGTGGCTGTGAGAATAAATCTGTGTCCCTTTGAAGGTGAAGGGTATATCAGACCCACACTATCTATACCCTAACACTCGAATGACCATGATGCGATCATTGGGTGTCGCACATTCGGGAGTTTGTGCAAGACCAATCCATGCATTTGACACAGATGACACTTCCTAGCAATATCAATACAATCAACTAGCATTGCTGGTTAGTAGTACCTGAGTCACTTAATCTTCATTTTCATCTTCAGCACTCACTGGTGAGCATCATACAATCCGGCGTGTACTTCTTTGATGATATCCCACAACTTTGTTTTGCTCAGACATCTCAGTCACATCTGATCAAATGACCCTCTGTAAAGGACATTGCCTACCAAAGCATACAACATAGCTCTTCTCGTGATGTGATACACTGCTGACATGTCATCTGGTAGCCTTCTTGTTTGCAAATACTCTATTAATGGTCTGCGCTAATCTTTGACATCATCGGTCATTGTAACTACTATCTCTTCTCCTTTTCCAAGCTTGTGTAGACTATCAAGGTCAATCTTCGATAGAACTTGACGTCACTCTATTATAATATCAATGGAATCCTCCGGCGGACACGTTAGTTCCTTAGCAAATTTGGCTAATGTGTTGGCATAGGCATTATCTCCCCGAGGAATCCTGTATAGTGTCACACTGGGAATCTTTTCTAATAAATTCATTGTGTATTGTTGGTATTCTGCAAATCTTAGCTTTAAAATCTTGTACTTTTCGGCGACTTGTTGAATTATGAGGTATGAATCACTATAGATGACGATGTTTGTTATGTTCATTAATATTGCCAACTCTAGTCCGGTGATTAAGACTTCATACTCTGCTTCGTTATTGATACATGGCTCTGTCAAGTGGTAAGAAAATCTCAACATTGCTTGATCTGATGTAACAAAAATTAGACCAATTACAGCTTTGCCTAGTATGTCTGTCTGCAACCCTTTATGTCTTCTGGCTGACGAAGCTCCATCGAAATACATCTCCTAACATTTGGCACCGGATGGTTCAACTTGTAGTATCTGCTCATCTGGAAGAACGTTGTTGAGAGGGGACCCAACTAGTAGTGGGTGTGCTGTGAGGAAATCTATTAAAATCTATCCTTTGATAGTGCGAAGGGATACAAAAGTTATATCGAATTACAATAAAACCATATAACACCTTGCTAAACATTCAGAAAGTGTTGGTCGAGTCATCAAATATTGCAACAGATTAACTTTCGAAATAGGGGTGACCTTATGAGAAAGCATGTAATGTCTGAGCTTCTGGGTGGCGAAAATCAAAGCTAGACAATGGTTCTTAAAAGGAGGATACTTTACCTTCGCCGGTATTAGACGTCGGCTCAAATAATAGAGCAAGTATTCCTTACCCTCATCATTGACTTGAGCTAACAGAGCCCCAAGAAAGTCGTCTAAGGCCACATTATAAATTATCAAAGGTTTTCCAGGGATAGGGTTTACCAAAATAGGTGTCGTTAAGTATTGATTAATATCCTCAAAAGCCCGTTGACATTTCTCTTCCCAAACGAATTTAACATCCTTTTTAATTAATGTCTAGAAGGGCTGACATCTACCTGACATATTAGATATTAAACATCTTAGGTAAGCCAACTTACTTTGAAAGGATCATAACTGTTTCAAGGATTTGGGAGGCGGCATTTCCCAGATAGCTTTAATCTTATCCAAGTCGATTTCAATTCTCCGATGATGGACAACGAATCCTAAAAATTTCCAGGAGGTAACGCCAAATGCATACTTTAAGGGATTCATCTTAGGATTATATTTTCGTAATCGTTCAAACACGAATCTCAAATCATACATGTGGTCTATTCATTGTTTGCTTTTGATGATGAGGTCATCCACGTAGCCCTCCACCTTGTTGCGGATTAGGTCATCAAACATCTTCGTTATAGCTCGTTGATATGCTACTTCGATGTTCTTAAACCCAAACGACATCACTGTGTAGCAAAATATTCAAATTGACGTTCTGAAGGTTGTAAGTGCTGCGTCAACTAGAGCCATCTTGATTTGATTGTATCCTGACGATCCATCCATGAATGAGTAAATCTCATGTGTCAATGCGATGTCCACCATTAACTCTGGTATCGGTAGCGAGAGCTCATCCTTTTGACATGTTTTGTTTAAATCTCTAAAGTGGACACATACTCGAATCTGTCCATTCTTCTTTTAAACCGACACAATATTGGCTAAACATGTGGGATACTGTTCTTCTTGCACAAAGTTAGTGTCTATTAATTTCTTCACCTCGACAATGACTTGTTGCTCTATTTCGAGGAGCATTCTTCGGGGAGCTTGTTTCATTGAGGTCATATCCTTATCCACTCAAAGCCGGATAATCATGGCATTTCATCATAGTTTGAAGTGAAGCAATCTTGAATTCTGAAAGTAATTTAATCAAATTTGTAGTTTCCTCTATGTTATAGCAGAGAACTTATGAAGGTAGGGCGGGGCTACTCCTCAGTCATGGTGTTAACTTCCTTCAATTCCTCAACTATTGAATTAATCTTCTCCTCAAATTTCGGTGGAGCGTCGTCTATCGGAGGATCTTCAAAATCATCATCCACATCGAGACAATCCTCTTCTAATCCGTCAATAACAACCATGCAAAATTCTGAGCATCGACTGATCCTATCATACCAAATCCAAGACCCTCTTTAGGTTGAGAGTCTGACCTTTAACATTCCATAATTTCTCAAAAAGTTGTAATTTATCCTTCGGCATTTGTTTCGGCACATAACCTTGTTGAATTAATTTTTGTACATAAAGAGAAAAGTAATCAAATGATAATTCCATTAATTCATTAGAATCATCTTCTTCCAAGTTTACATGAGTTTCCAGATTATGAGAAGGAGAAACACGGTAAAACTTGATCGGTTTAAAACCAACACCCCGGACTTCCTTGACCTCTAGAATCTCGATCTTTTGAGGGTGGATCAGAGTTAGGGTCATGGCGTGCACGTAGTGGTTGATCCGATCATACAATAATTTATATTCACTTTTCTTAACATCCTCCAACAAGATCTCAAATTGTGGTTCTTCTATTTTATCATCATCGCCTCTCTATCAGATTTATCTTCGTTAGAGCTTTCTTCCACGTCGATGTTGATGGTCGGCTTTGTCCGTTCAACAATCATGTTGGTTCTTCCTCGCTAGCATCCCTGACCTCAATCTCCGATGCATAGACTAAAAGAACCTTCACCGACCCACTACGAAGGAGCAGTAGAAGATCATTGAAGCAGAGTTGAATGATCATGCTCTTGTGATCCCTTTAAATCTTCCATCTTATTTGGCACAACTTCACGGGAAAAGACTGTCTTCTTCAAAGGAGCATAGTAGGTGGCATCTTTGTGGATGCCTACTTCATGTACTGAAAAAGGTTACAAATCCCACTTGGTGCAACATTTTTTTCCTTCCTTGCTATATTTGATGCAATGATGTTGCGATGACAGGAACTTATTATGCTCGTGAATCTATGAGCGACCGAACGAAGCATTGAAAAAGGTTTCTACGTCGATGATATGGAACTTAGTGATTGTTACTAGCTCACCAATTTTCATGAGCAGTGTAATCGATCCAAGAACTCTTTCTCTCTTATGATTAAATCTTCTTAACAACATCTTATCGATGATAAACTCTTGAGCGCCAATGTCTAAGTATGCTAACATCCGTAGACTCATTAGGTTGAGTGACACTCCCAGATCTACCAAAACTCTGGAGAGCACAAACCTGCTGATGATGACTAAAATGTAGAGCGGCCCGTTGTGATCGGTAGTACCAAGTAAAAAATTATTTTTACTTTGTAAATAATAATTATACATTTATTTATAAATTTTTTTGTCCTCAAAAAAATTTAAGAGGTTGTAAAAGCTGTATAGAGTTATGCACCGAACACTTTTATAATATTTTGGATATTTTGAAGGACAAGTGAACTTATTATTCTTTATTTAAGAAAAAGTTGTATCGGGACCCGATAATTCACTTATATCAATAGAAATGCCCTACACTACTTATCCTACATTTATTGACCTAATGTTTAAGGATTTGAGTCTCCTCTATGGTATTTAAATTTTTGTGAGCAATCAAGGATATTTATTTTTGTCACATATGGATCATCGAACTTGTGTATGTTTGACATCTAGGTGACTTGGGCAATGACAATATTGCTAATGTGTGCTAAAACGAGAAAGACGATGTGAGATTTTAGAATAATATCTCCTACCTCAAGGATCCTTAATAAAAGGAGAGGATAAGGACCAATGATATTATTCAATGACTCTTGAGAAGATGTTTGGCTCCAATACCCTTAGGTTATTTGTTGCCTAGTTCGATTAAATTAATTAACCTGAATCATCATCGATCGATAACGGCAAGCAGCTGATGAGGATTCAGGCTGAGCAGTCTCATCAGGGTTCCTAACAGTCATCACATTTATGATCAGTCTCATCAGCAGCAACAGGTTCAGTAGTATAGTCAATGCGACCAGCAGCCATATCAGAGGGGATCGTACAAGACAGATGTCAGGGACGGTTCGTCATTTGCAGATCCGATGTTTAGAGTTTATTTTTTCAAGGATGAAGCTGTGCCAAAGATGTTTAGAAATTAATGAAGAAGCCCAAGTTCAGATTGCTAGAGCCGAGGAAACCAAAAGAGGTTGATAAGAAGGATCATCACAACTATTGTCTGTATCACAGACTCCTTGGACACACCATAGAGGGGTGTTTTAGTTTTAAGGATTGGCTTGAGAGAAATCTCAAACAAGGAAACATAACCATCCCGAAAAAGTATTTAAAAGAGCCTGAAAAAGGTTTCGTAAATATGATTTCGGCCAAGCCAATCACACCGATAGATCCGTCCTCAAATGAGAGTGGTTGGTGCACAATTTGGAGCAAATCATCCAAGAAGATACTTGACCAGATTTCGACCATGCAACACAAGCCGACATTCAGAGTCTACAGCCTGCCCAGCTGAAGATGGAGTTTCTGTCGGAAAAGTTGCCGCAGCTGGAGAAAAAGAAGAATGAGATCGTGCACGAGATGAGGATCGATAGCATGAGGTAGGATAGGGGTTGCCTCCGTTAGATTGATTGTTTCAAATTTGAGGGAGAAATTTCTCGAACCGCTGGCTGTGTATGCCTATTTTTCCCCTCTGTGGTCTTTTGAATATAATCATTGTAATTTTGGCTAAGTTTTAACTGTCTCTAGTAATAACGTAACTGAATGCAACCAATTTAACCACGATTTTGATTCCTAAAATGATCCTTAAAACATACTTGAGTCTAATGACACATTAACGAAAATGAAGAAAATGTCGAGGACACCGGTTACGACAATTCTGGGAGTAAGGAGCCACTCCTCGAGTGTCAAGGAATGTCAATTGCAATCAACCTAGATTTTTTTGATTCAGAAACAACAATAGAAGAATCGGCTACGATGAAAAGATAAGAAGATATTACATAAATTAATTTAAGGAGTGGTCAAGTACTACCCCCGATAACAGCTCCAATAGAAAAAGGAAAACAAATAGTCACTCAAGAAGAACCACCTCCGCCTCTGTCAGTAGAAGAAACACATAAGCAAGTGAAAATTAGAGGTCTTTATAAATTGAATTATAACGTACTAGCTTATCTTAGGAGATTGTCGGCCAAACTAAGCATCTACGATGCTCGGATCCTGTCAAAGAAGATGAGGTAATCTCTGGTCAAGGCTTTACTTGATCTAGAAAACTAAAGAGTAAGTCATCATCAAGGATATTTATTTATGTCATCATCAAGTTACATAAATTATTTTTTTGAGTTCATTTGAACTTATTATATTGTCCAATTAATCATCTGAAGTTAACTTTAAATTCAATAAACTAATATACCCTGTGCTCAATGAACCTTGATATTTTAATTATCCCAAGAATGGGGTACTCGGACGTTCACTTAATGTTTTTTTATTTAAGAGCTATATAAGTGGATGCCCTTGATGCCAGATTAAGTAATTAAGGATCTCATGCCCATAATTAAAGTTGGGCTTGTAGTGTTTAAGGGGTATTCATTAATTAATCAATCATGTTTCTCTTTCTTAAACCTCATCAAATAATTTTAAGTGTCAAGCCTAGCTCACTACTAAGCCCTTAAATCCAATCTTTGGGATAGATTTGCAATAATCTAAAAGTTGAATTAGAAGTACTTAATTCTTATCAAAAGTTCATGCTTATCATCTAACCATCAACTAGGGGGCTTCAAATAAGTAACTAGCATCTTCCTAGCTTAAGCCCACTACCTTAGGACCATCTAATTGAATTATCCTCCAAGTCATAATAATTTATAAAATTACACATTTACCCTTATCATGAA
This sequence comes from Phalaenopsis hybrid cultivar, assembly GCA_002079205.1. Classification (NCBI taxonomy): domain Eukaryota; kingdom Viridiplantae; phylum Streptophyta; class Magnoliopsida; order Asparagales; family Orchidaceae; genus Phalaenopsis; species Phalaenopsis hybrid cultivar. The sequence continues at coordinate 92,283 of JXCR01092823.1, read as the reverse complement.
AATGCGACAAGTTGGTTTGCACCTCTTAACTCATTATGTTTCAAACATCTAAAAGAGTTTATTATGATCAGAATTACCCATTTACTCTTTGACTTAACCTAAAATTTAATTAATACACCAAAATCTCAAAATTATCATTTTACCCCTGGGGTTCTTCACTTTATAATTCATTAAATACAACTCAAATGAATTTAAAATTTTTATTGTACCCCACTCATTAGTCAATTAAAATATTAGAGGAGAAATTATGATTTCTCTAATTTTTATTTAATTTACATAATTATTTTTAAAAATTTAGGGTTTCAGGGGCAATTTGATAATTTTGGGAAAGTTTGGGGCAAAAGGCTAAAATTGGGTATTTGAGTAGAATGGGATCAATTGAAGATGTTAATCATAAAATTACCCTTATGGTGCCATGAGACTAAGGGAGATCCCATTTTGGATCCTCCCTGTGTTGGTCTTAGCCAAACACTAACCTAGGGCTAAGGGTTTGGTGGGCCATCCATATGAGTTTCCAAAAGAGTGGGAAAGTAGGCCAAGCATGTTTGGTTAAGGGTTTAAGGAGTGAGTGAAGGTTAGGGGTTTCAGATGTGTGTGTGCAAGACTGACCAAGACTACACTACCAAAGGCTAACCCTAAGGCCAAACAGTCCTATGGAGACTGTTCTTGAGCTCCCTCATGTTAGTTCCACCTACCAAGTGTTAGAAGTTAGAACCAACATTTAGAACTCCAAGAAGAGCAAAGAGGTGTTTGGAATTTCTAATGGCGAGGGTTCCCTTACTAGTCCTCTAGGAATAGTCAGGAAAGCCCTGTGGCTAAATCCTAGGCTTTTTAGGAAGAAAGAGTAGTCCTTAACAAAAAGTGAGGTTAACCGTGCCATGAGCTTTTTATTCTCCGAAGCCATTAGAAATTGGTTATACTTGAATGAACCATCTTTAAAGGATATAATTGTATGGCATGAGGTGATGTCCACCATGAGTTCTCGTTAGGAAATAGGAACTCAGTTTTAGAACACGCCTTATTTAGATTCCAAAATTGACACGTGCATAATTGACCATTCTTATTCTTAACCTATATAATGCTAGCCAACCATGTTAGATATTTCCCCTTCCTGAAAAATTCAACATCAATCAATTTCTTGACCTCGATTATGATTTGTCATTTGACCTCTAATCATATGCATCTTGGAGCTTGGTTGACATGAAAAAAATTGGGTTGAAATTTGAGCTTAAGGACTGCTACGTCAAGAAATAGACCCGACATTTCATTGCATGTCCATGAAAAAGATCCTTAAACTCTATTAGCAACCTAAACAAGTTTTGGGCATCTTTATCACTTAATAAGGAACTTATAAATGTGGAATGAAGTTTTTCATTGGAACCCAAGTTAACTTCTCTGAGCTCGTCCATCGTTAATTTGATCTCCACTTCAATTTTAGGGGGTGCATCGCTAACATGAAGCCATCCTGATAATCCAAAGTTTCTAAACATAGATGATATAAAATGTGTGTGATTTTTGTTTAAGAACTATCAGACTAGAGAGTGTAAGGCAATAAGACAATAATCATCATACTAGAGCTGGACTTTGTCCTTGTTACTATTTACCTCTAGAGATACTTCAAACTTTTGCGCAACTGATATATATTCCATAGAATCACCCACCAACAATGACTCATCCTCCGAGTTGTATTCCAAGTTAATTAGGATAAATGGAGATTAGGGTAATATGAAAGGCACTGAACTGGCTAGTCTATCAATGTAGCTATACCTGCCCCACCCACGAGCTTGTTGAGCCATCCAATCACCATAATAAGAGGGAAAAATAAAAGGCATGAGAATTGCAATGTCTGATTCAGAATCTCCTTCACTCAAACTAAAAGAATTTCTTGGAGTTGCTTTACTTCTTATTTTCCTCTTTCCTTTGTTTATTTTTTTTTCTCTTTTTCCTTCTTTTTTCACATCCTTCTTTTTTTTTCCTTTTTCTTTTCTTGTATAACTTTATACAATTCTAGCTTGTTTGCCTCTTTTTTTCTTTAGGCCTTTATTTTTTTAAGTTTGGGTCTTTCCCGAGCAACAAACATTATGATGTAGGTCTTTGGAGAATACAACAAGTTTCTGCAACATATAGTATCCTGCATCATTATACATCCCATTTTCATAAATAAAGAACCGTTGGAGTTCACCATTGATGCAGTGCTTGACCTTATGTGTGTGTATTTGGTACACTAACGGAGAGAGGAGGGCACCATTTTATGCTCACAAACATCGGGCCTGTCGGAAAGATGCTAATGAACATAATCTATGATGTAGAACTTGGCTTTAGCCCCAAGTTCCCTAACTTGTAAAGGAATAGTAAATGAATCTAAGGCTCACTTGCTCTTCTCATTGAATCTTGCATCACATGTTGTTGGATGTAAGCTTCTGTATGGCAACTCAAAGATAGGAAAGGGTCTTTACTTTCACAATGTTAACTGATGCACCCGGTTCAATGAGTTTAGAGAGTTAGAATTGGTCAATATTGACTAAGAAATAAAATGGATGATTATTCTCAAGGAGCAAATTCTCATCGGAGAAAATAACTCCATGAACCTCTTTCAAATAGCATCACTAATCCGTTGAAGTTGCTGCTAACTGTGTCGAGCAAATCTAAGGACCTAGCAAGGCTAGAATAAGAGACTCACTCATCTTTTTAAATAAGATAACATTGTTATAAATGCTTAAATTGGTGGGCAACTTCCTCAAATGAGCAATTACATTGTAATAAACATTAGGTTGTATATCCACATTTGGCTTCCGGGGAGGAAAATGCTTAAATTGGTGGGCAGCTTCCTCAAATGAGAAAGTACATTGTAATAAAAATTAGGTTGTATATCCACATTCGGCTTCTGGGGAGGAGCTTAATGTGGCAACACAGGATCAGTTATTGCAACAATTTATTTTTCCAATCATGGGGTACCATCCTATGCTATAAAACTTTTCTTCTATGAAGATTGGCTTCAATGATCTCCTATGGTGGAATGTTCGTACTAATGTCCACTGAATCTTGGGCGGCACATGAGTTCACTCATGTCAAGCTATATTAATCCGATGAGTCAACCTCGATAGTGAGAGGAACACCTTGAAAGTCAAAGATTGGGGTGTCTATCAAATATTGAATTAATGGTTTTGTACAATTCATCAGAATCAACTAGATTTTGACGAGAATTGTTCTATTATAAAGAGGTGATGAAAGTCTTTTGTAAAATTCTCATCATTATTAAAAGAAGTAGACACACATAATCCTAATTTAGTTATTTTGATCCTAATGGAACAAAAATAAATCATAAAATGTAGGGAGACAATGGATTTGACACCATCATTCATGGATACAATAGTATGACTTGAATTAGCCATGATAGGAATGATTGCACTACCAATAACCTGAAATGTAACCAAATTTGAAGTCAACAGTTTATTGGAAATGAGTTTCCTCAAGTTAATCACTATTGTTGACGGTTAAACCCATGAATGGTAGGCCCCTAAGCTCACTTGGACGCTTGCAAGGAAGACTAAACTTTAGAGATTAAATCTTTGAATGTAGAGGATAAGCACAAATCCCAATCTGCCTCAAAGTGAAATGGGTGAGAGTGAGTGAAGAAATCACATGAAATAACCTTCATGGATCTCTGAAGTGGATCACCAAGGTACTATTTTTTAAGAATTTTCACAGCTCCCTATTGGTTTAAGGCCTCTAGTCCAAATGGAATAAAAGGATTGACATATCTAACATTTTCTTGCAATAGAGAATCACAAGTGTAACACCAGTCTCAAGACAAAATTCAGATTTGATTTTGAATTTATGTTTTTTGGATTTCTTAACTTAATATGTTTATTTGTGGGTAGGACCCACATCTGCAACTAGTGAAGGAAAGTGAAAAGATATAAAATTTTGATATTTTGGAATTGTGTGGATTTTGGATTTAATAAATTGGAGATTAAAGCTTTTATTTGAATGCTTTATTAAGGCAGTATCAATAAAAAGGCCCTGATAAGATAGGATCATAAAAATCATAACATGAATGACTAGCAACTTATCATTAGGATTGGTCTAATAAAAGAGGACCCAACCAAAACATGAGAAGAAGTCACAAAAAATATGGATCGATGTGATTTGGACCTTTATTGTCTATGAACTCAACAAATGGGACCCAATGTGAATAAATTCGGTCAAAAGATTTTGATTTGAATAGATTTGGACTCTTTCTTGAACTCAATAAAGAATCCACAAAGTGGACTTGTACCAAAAATATTAAGGTTCTGGAATGACTTGAAACCTTTTATTCTTAATAATAAACTGTCGAGCCAAAAAATATGTTGACTTAGGCCCTTTATTAATAGCAGCTCAATATAGGACCAATAAAAGAAATTTGATTGGAAAACACCCTTTGTTGAGATTATCTCAACAAAAGACTAGCCTAAAGAAAAGATTAAACATTGATATTGAAGACTTGAAAAGAGTTGAACATTCAAGAATGATTTCAAAGGATAATAATAAAACTAGAGTCAAAATCTGCTCCAATGAGCTTAGCACCCATCGGGAGTTTCCAACTAAGAAATGGGGGAAGTTCAACCAAGAGAGTAATTTTGCTGACCTCATTTTTGAAAAGGGTCCTTATGACCAGACTCAATAACTATTGATAAACAAAATATTCTGAGGCCAAAAAAGGATGTTGGCAGCACACACCCAAGGTCAAAATAGGTGGGGCCACCAAACGACGAATGGTAATCTTGGCTTATATGCGATATAAGCAAACTATCGATGTGCAAAAAAGAGAGCTAGATGTTAAAGATGAATAGAGGAACCATCCCTAGCAAAGTCACGAGAAAAAAATTGACTGCACTATGAGGGACAACATAAGAATTTTGAAATTCCTCACTTGTGATCGAATACAACATCAAGGTATAGTATATCACACCAAAGTAAAAAAAAAATACAATTCGATTATGGATCCAATCGTGAAGTGATTGTTTAACTACTCTATGGGACTACGAATCAGAATTATTTTTCCCATCCTANGGGAGTTTCCAACTAAGAAATGGGGGAAGTTCAACCAAGAGAGTAATTTTGCTGACCTCATTTTTGAAAAGGAGCCTTATGACCAGACTCAATAACTATTGATAAACAAAATATTCCAAGGCCAAAAAAGGATGTTGGCAGCACACACCCAAGGTCAAAATAGGTGGGGCCACCAAACGACGGATGGTAATCTTGGCTTATATGCAATATAAGCACACTATCGATGTGCAAAAAAGAGAGCTAGATGTTAAAGATGAATAGAGGAACCATCCCTAGCAAAGTCACGAGAAAAAATTGACTACAGTATGAGGGACAACATAAGAATTTTGAAATTTCTCACTTGTGATCGAATACAACATCAAGGTACAGTATATCACACCAAAGTTTTAAAAAAAAAAAAAAAATTCGATTATGGATCCAATCGTGAAGTGATTGTTTAACTACTTTGTGGGACTACGGATCAGAATTATTTTTCCCATCCTGAGAGGATAGGATTTATTTAATTATGATGTTTGGTATTTCAAAAACATCAAGCACTTTAGTTATGTTCACCTTAGGAAATAGTATTTCATAAGAAAGCTCTCAATTAAAATAAAAGTTAATCGTTTCAATAGACTAAAATGATAAATATCAAGAATATTGTTTAGATTTTGAAAATGGAATGACTAAAATTGGAATAGCTCTTACAGGAATCCAATACGAGAAAAATATTATTAATATCATCATTTGAGAAGTCTTTCATTAAAGCAACAGAATCATAGCTAATAATAGGAATATTAATAGGAAAAGATTGAACAAATGAATAAAAATTCTCAGCATAACTTTAAGAACTTCAATAAAAAATAAATGATCTCATTATGATAATGAACATATCTTTTATTAGCCAAAAACTCTTTAATAACATTGGTGTTATTCCTAATTTTAGCCTTCTAATAGATACAATTTAATATAATTCTTACCATTTTTTAAACCAAGGTCACTGAGCTCTTTGCTTCACCAAATATATTCACAAGAAAGGTATTATGTAAATCCTTTTGATTATAAAAAAGTTAAGTGAATCCTTAGAAAAAGAATTAGTATGCAAATTGTTCATGAGATCAACCTGGTTATTCTTCATATCAATAATATATTTAGAAATAACTATTTATTGAAAATAGTAAAAAAATCACCATTAACATTAATACTCCAAACAGAATTAACATCAATGTAATTAAGGCAATGACTCTAAAAAGTTTTATGCCTATATCTACATCTAGGTTTATAAGAATCACACAACAATATAATAAAAAGAGAAGGATTAGATGTATAAAAATCCATAACTCTGAAAAAAGAATAAGGAATAGTATCCATCAAAGAAGTATTATAGAAAGCATGATCCAAAAAACATTAAATGGGAAATTCCAATTGATTATTGTACCAATTATAAGCATGATCAATATCTTGAAGCTCTAAGAGATTAGAATAAAGAATACAATTATTAAAATCGATGAGCTTATGGAAGAAATACCTCTAACTTTTTCATCAACTTTAATATTAGCAAAACATAAATAATATTATCCTAAAGTTTTTTTTAAACAAAAGCATTATTACCATCATAGACAAAATAACAAAAAATTAACTCACGAAGAAAAAAGAAAGATGACCATGAGTGTGCTGAGCCTTGGTATTAATAACAGCAAAAGAAAGAACAATAAAACTCCATTTAACCCAATACGACCATTAGCAGCACAATTAAAATTACTCGCACTCATTTCACTAGGAATCAAATTAATACCGTTAATAGAAAACATATCAGAAACAGAAGAAAGAGAAACCTTGGTTTCAATGTGACAAATAAGATAAAACTTGAACTCATAAAGAAATTTTCTGCAGTCCTCAAAGCGATTTGACATTATCTGATGCTTTAATATTTTTTAACAAAATTATGTCATCAACATTGCTAATGACATAATTTAACAAAAATAAGGTTAATCGTTTCATTAGACATTTCTGTTACTCCCATTTGATTCCAACTTCTACTAATCTCCACATCGACTTTTTTAGTGTGATTCAGCTCTTCTTTCCCAACCCAAGTTCTAAAAAAAATACATAAATGGTGGTTTTAGATCTTAACCACAAGACCTTTTGCAGCTGACCAAGTCAAAATGAGAAAGGGAGGTTTCCATATAAAATGAAATGATACTTTCATAAAAGAACTCTCCAATATTTATATAGACATACCTTGCTTCATCATCTCTATCATTATTCGCATTTATCATGTATTAGTCTATATGTTCTCCTTTATCTATACATGATATTTGTGACAAAAACGACGAGGAAACTTAGCTACTAGTACCCCTTTCATGATAGTTTTTTTTATTAAGTTGTTTATAGGCTGAACATTCTACATATCTCCAATTATTTAAGCTTGGCAAGGACTGGATGAACTTGCCAAAGAGACTCGATATATTGTAAATTGTTGAAATGTTCAGATTTTAAAAACATTACTAAAATTTAAAAACTAAAATAATGACGAATTTGAATAAAATAAAAACAAACTTGAATCATAAATGTAATACAATTAATCAAGGAAGCTGTAGACCAACTTAAGCTTGAGTTACTTGCTTGAGAGCTATGACTTATAGGTGAATGAATAATCAGCGTTTAATAGAGTAACCAAAATAGTTACCTTAAAAACCACAGGTTTCATTAAGAGAATAAATAAAATCCTATGAACTGAGTAACATAATAATATCACTAGCTCGTCAATCCAATAACCCATAAATTTGTGAACTCAAAAACTTTAGTATTCATTAATTCAGTAACTTGATAAATAATTAATTTGCCAGTTAAATATCATCATTCTCTCGGAAAATTACACAAGTCAAGCATAATACTAAAATCATAAATATCTAAATAGTTAAAAGAGATTATTACTCCCATAAAGGCAAAGATAATGAATTGTCCATATATAAATTAAGGAAATGGTTGAAAAGAATTGGCATCAATATCTAAATAATCAATTGTTTATTCTTCTAATATATATGTAAAATTTTCCCAAGTTACAAATAGAGATATTCATTAGAAAATTTGATGTATCTGACAAAGTACACTTTTTTATTGAACTAGTTGTAAAAGGATAATTGCATACACAAACACTCAAAACATTGATATTTACATTTCTGCTGTAATAAATGAGAAATATATAGAGGAATGAGAAGATACGATTGAAAAAAAGTGAATTTAATTCATGATGCAAAGGTTAGGACTCGCCCAAAAATGAAATTACATTAAAAATAATAATAATAATAAGAAAAAAAAAGCTACAGGTATCATGGATCATAATCTTTTGAGGAATCTTGATAGCTATCCTTAGAACTCTGTTTATCCAACTCCTTGTTGGTGAGCTAGTTAGGAACATTGAAATAAAATATCCCCACAACTCGCCATATAATCAAACCATGATTCTTCAACACATCTAAGCACAAGACCTTGATACATACTCTATATCTAATTTATGTAGACAGTATAATTAATAACAATTGTGATGACTTTTGAAGCTTATAAAGTTGACTTGGCCTTATCTTCAATCCACGTATTCAATGAATCCACTAACTTGGCAATCCAGGCTTAAGATAACAATAGTGAGGAAGCTAATTCATTCTTTGAAATTGCCAACTCAGGCCAATACTCTAGTTTATTGATTTAACAATGAAGTATGACAGTTCTATTCACTCTTAAAGTAGTTGCTTTTTCTTCAAAATTGTTCTTATAACCCTGAAGTCATCGCTTCTCTTTCAAATTTCTTCTCGTACCTCTCCAACTCTGCATCAACCTTATTAGTGAATTCTTCACAATCCTTCTGTCTTCTAATCAGAATGTAAAGTCTTCCTCAAAAGAATAAATTCAAGTTTGAAATTTACAGATATATTAACCTTTGCAATGTACATTAATTCCAATTCACCTCTAAAGGATGCTTTTGGCTACTAATTTCTAGTGATCATTGGGCTTAAAGAAAAGGCGCATTTACATACATACCACCAAATTCCTATGTGATTAGATATCTAACACCTATACTCTATATTTTACATTTATACAACCCAAACCTTTCATATCACATCAAAAATATCATTATTTTAACTTCTAAAAAGTGAAATACACCATTTCATGCATGGGTAAGGTGATCTATATGTAAAAAATGAAGTTTAGGTTTAGATATGTAATAAATACATAAGAGTTTAGAGTATGAATGTAAATCTTCTTAAAAAAAAGCTTTCCAAGTCGACAACTTCCTCATCAGAGACATGCATACCATTGGGCAATAGCTTTTTATCATGCTTATACAGGTAAAGATCAAAAGCTGCTAGATTCAACTTATTCTTGGCAAGGAGGGTGGTCAACACTACATTAAATTACTATTTGGTCGTCTTTCCGCGTATGAAGGCTACTCTTGAAACTAGGTTCAAAGTTTTAAAGAGGGTAATGAAAAGAATCCACCTAGCAACTTTAGGCCAACTGCTTGTCAACTCCATGTGAAGTTGGCTATGGATCAATAATTTTAATATCAGGGATAAACCTTTCTTCTATAATCTCTTGCTTCAAACTCAATATAACCATCACTTTCTAGGCTTCATGTTATTCATTGCTCAGGGTAAATATCCTTTTCTTCCTAAATGGCAAGTTAGCAATCTTCAAAGTTATGGTTAAGGAAGTCATTTAAGCTACCCTTCACCGCCTGATCTGAGTCGACCATGAAAGGGATATCCTCAAGAATCTCAAAAATTTCGCATTTGAAAAATAAATGACAAAAAGGCCTAAACATTTTAGATACCCCAGGTCTATTGTTCAACGTGATGGTGATATAAACAAGGATGTTATTAGTATAAGTTGGATGCTTGAAGTGAAGGAAAGCATCAAGCATTTGTGTGATAGAAAGTACCACTTAAACTTAAGGAAAAACTTTAAGAGATGGTGGTAATACTTGCAATGTTTTATGGGATATTGTTGGTCAATAAAAGAGAAGCATAAAAATAAGTGTTGCTAAGATGAGCCTGCTCAGGAATTTTAGTTGCTTTATACTTAAGAGACAAAATAAGAAAAGAATATATCTGTGAAAGGGTTGGAATAGCTCCAGTGGCATACAGTATTAGAGAAAGTTGTCGTAGATGGTTTGGTCATGTTAAACGCTAACTATCTGATGACCTGATTAAGAGTGTAGATCTTTCATATTTGACTTATGTTAAAAAAGATAGATGTAAAAAGGCATGGCAAAGTTGTATAAAGATGATCTTAACTTATAATAATTAAATGAAAATACGACACTCAATAATACACAATAGAGAATAATGATTCATGTAATTGTCGTCACTTAGTGGGATAAGGGCGTGTTGTCGTTGTAAAGATAAATGACTAAGTAAAATAAAATTTAAATAAAGATCACATGGAAAAGGCCATTTGAATAAGAGCTTACTCAGCAACTTGCTCTCTAAAGAATGTCCAAAAGATTGGCCTCATTAATAGAAGACTTAGAAGTATAGTACGCATGGACTAACATAAGATCTAGCATATTCATGAACTTCTCGGCCTTGTTCAGATAGCTACCACGCCTTCAACTTGTTCACCATTATATTAATTAACTTACCATGTGTTTGGTTTGGCGTTCGAACCGCTTTTTAGTTTGAAACCGCGTAGCGTGCCACTTGCTTATCATGTTTAGGGTGCATTTTAAAAAACACGGGCATATGAAAATTCCGTTTTTACGCCACGGTCACCAGTGGTCTGCGGTTTGGTAAGGTTATATTACAAAGACATCCTTTGTTAAGGAGGGATCAAAATGCGTTGCCCTAGTGTTGTCAAGCAGAAACCTACAACACAAAGGGTGGAGCTTGATTGAGAGGCATTTTATTTGCATAAAGGGAGGTAGCTTCTCCAATCTTAAATTTCTGTTATCATTTTCGAAGAATGTCCTCCTACATCTACTTATTTTTTCAATGGGTTTATTCTTTGCCATTTCTATGTTTGCATAGAAGACATGGATTTGTGATCCTCCTTGTGCAGTTGATTATACATTGTTCTTTACTCTGATGATATTGGAAGAAGAGTTTTGATTCAATAGACTTGAAAGAAAAATGGAGGATTGAATTTTGTCTTATTTTTGTAGCCATTTATTTCTTTAATTTCAAGCGTTGTTAAAATCTAAAAGAGTTTAGAATCCTGAAAAAAAATTGTGCATTTAGCATACCAAAAATATAGTAAATCTTCTTTGTTTTCTGGATTTCAGATTTTTATTTTATGTGATCTTCTCCGTGAGTTATACTTAATGAAATTTGGCAAATAATAGATGCAATATGCAAATTTTTTTCAGATAGCTCTAGCACTAAACAACATATACCTCATTTTTTTTTATCTTCTTTTGAGTCTAGAAAAATCTGACTTGATTATTTTATAATTTATGGATCTCAATTAGTTTACGAAGCCCTTACAGCTATGTGTCTAGGTTTACTGTTGAATTGTTGTAGGCCTTTGTGTTGCAATACTTGTGAACAAAGTGGGTTATTTCTTTGATGGGTATAGTAATCGACTTTATGATTATATAATGATACATGCGTTTTTGAGAGATTCATGTATGATATTATTGGATATAGGATTGGAATTCAGTCAGTGTGAATTGATGAGTGAAAGTTGAAATTAATTTTTTATGAATATAAACAATAGTGGGATGAACACACGATATGGATGTTTCTATAATCAAAGATTACTCAAAATATGATGAATATTTAAAACCCGAAAAGGGATCTGAGATATTTTCTTCTTCAGTGTTGGCCTTTGGGTGACAAGACTTGTAAACAATATGTTAAATGTTTGCTGGAGGAATTATTATGTGGATGACCTAAAGGTTGTCAATCTCTACAGAGGCCTCTATACATTTCTAACTTTATTAAAAAATTTTATCTGATTTTGATAGAAATTGGCTTTATTAACTTTTATAATTCTTTGACGTTTCTTTAAAATTGGTTCTGATAGTTTTTCATAATCTTTATTGCTTTGAACCAAAAAGTTATACATCTCTATATATGTGGATGCAATATTGTTGGTTAGCTTTTGGGTGCCAAAACTTATGGTAAAATCTTATATTTCTGTTGCTTGAGGTTGAAAATGGTAGTGATGAATGCAATATTTATATTTAGCATCCTTTGTTTAGTAGATCATTAACAATATGGTTACAAGTTTAGTAGATCATTCTCGCATTTGTTATGAAACAGTTGGTGTTAGTGGTAAGAGTTACTATAGCTTGTGTGTATTAATAATACTCTCATATTGAGTTTGGTAGTGAGAGTAGTTGGGAAAATCATTTGAAAAATCAATTTATGCTTCAGCTCTCCTTTGAAAGCCTAACATTGACTGAATTTTCAATTTGCCCATTCATTAATTTATTGCTTTATATTTATTTTTATTATGTGACAAAAATTTTCTTTTAATTGTTTTCATAATTTGATTTTAAATGGGCAAGACAAATGAATGTGAATCTTTCGTTATGTAAGAAAGAGATGTGAAATTATTTTTTTGTAATCTCTATCTAAAAGTTGAATAAAGAAATAGATCCACAACTTATTTCAATAAAGGATGATAGAACATAATAAAAAAAATTAATAAACTAAAAAAGAGATAATATGAAATTAAACAATAAATGATATCAATTAAAAAAAAAACTAAAATATATGAAAAGAAATAAAGCGAGAAGCTGCCAGACTTGTTTGGGACCATACAAAGCATACTATAGATACATCGGAAGAATGATGAAGTGAAAGATTATAGGTGATATATTATTTTACTAGTCAGAATATTTTACATACTTGTTTTAAACCACTTCATGAATCAAAATATTTACTATCTACAACTTGAAGTCAATTCAAATGCAAAAAAAAATTTAAATTAGCGGGCATTGATCCATGATTAAAAGAGAAGCTAGACCAAATATTTGGTGAAATCATTGCTTCTAGTGTAATGCATAGACCTCAAGTTGAAAAGAAAACATTGATGTATCGAAGCATGTAGATTCTAAGCACAAAGAGGACTCGAGTGAATGATCCATTTGTAATGTAACTGAATATGTTAGATCCAGTCACTCCAAATGACATTGATCTTTGGGGCTCAGAAGTGAAATAATGAAAATAGATGATAGCGTATTCTTAAGAGATCTGATCTTGCAACTAGTTAATACAAGCACTAATATTTTTTCAAGGCCTAACACATCACTTACACCCACATCTATTCCATAAGTTATAAAAATATTACGAGAAACTGTAAAAATTTATAAAGATATTGCTAGAAGATATCACTAAAAGAGTTTTTTATGTCAATGGTGCTCGAGTGTAGGGTTAAATGCATACGTTTCTTTTATAATAATCATGATGTATGAGTGTAACGAGTTTCTAAGATTTTCCTTCATAGTATTTGTTTGATGTAAAACCTAAACTTACTCATTTTCATATTTACAGTATGAGTCATATTTTATTTTTTTGTTATTTCATCATTTTATTATGCTTAATGTTTTTTTTTATCAATGATGAATAACGGTGATAGACAACATAAAAAAAAAAAAATTATTGCAATAGTTATATGCTAATTTGAATACTATTGCTTCATATATTGAGTGTACTTCTTGCATTACATCATCATATATCGAGGATCAATGAATTGGATAATTATTTTCGGGTCACCCAACAACATAGGAAGTGCACTGCAACATCCTTCGATACATGCTCCCATTTAGATGACCTCCTAGGCAATTGTGGGGTTGTTGTATGCAAGTTTTTTTTTTTTTTTTTTGCATTTAATTTGTTTAAAGGTCTATGACGAGTATGACCATAAAGATTCTTCTGGATAGTCATTATTTTACTATACTTTCTGACATATACGAGTTTGGTATTAAGCCAACCAAGGTCCGCTTCTTTTTGAGTCATATAGCCATTGAGGCTCTTCTGGAGGGTCTTTATGTTGCTATGCTTTCTAATATATATGAGTTTGGTAATAAGACAATCAAGATCCCCTTCTTTTTGGACCTTAGCTTTCTTATAATGGCATATTATTCATTTCTTTATATTGACTCTGTGACCTCGTTTTTTCTTTTAACTTTCTCATTGTATCAATATCATTCTTATTATTTAAATTTTCTTTTAATTTTATAATTTTAACATTAATATAAGCTCATTTTAAGCATTAAATCTTGGTTTCTCAGAAAATATGAGTTCAAAGACGTCTACTTCCTCTAGAGTCTTGTACTGCAACTATGAATTACAATGTTACGTATTTATGTCAAGAAGAAAACCTAGCTATGAGAAAAGTTTTTATAGGTGTCCTATCAGTAGATAATTGTAGCTTTTTTAGATGAGCTGACAGCTATGAGGGCTCCACTTCAGAAAGTGATTGTGTAGGTAGCAACTTTGGAGAGAAAATTCTCCAAGAGACTTGATCGTTTGAATAGCAAGAGCAATATTATGAAAAAAATACTTGTTATTATTATTTTAATTTTTGTATTATTCATTGTTAAGTGTGCGTAAATTTTAATACAATATACTAGACTTTTAGCTTTCTATAAACTTTTGAAATTTATTTCTAGTATTTTATTTGAATTCATTATGAAACAGTTAACTTACAACTAGCACACTTATATAAAGACATTATAGTCTTTTTATATAAAGACACGTTATAGTCTTTTTTTAAAAATATTTGCAGCACAGCAAATTCATCACCGAACTTTCCAAACAAACGTACGGTTTCACGAACAACAACTTTCTGACGACAGCTTTTCATCCAACAACTTAACAATTGCTTCTTCAAATAGTTGCATTGTCCCAAATAGACACTTAGTCCTAATCTGCCACCACATGGCCAACTTCACAATAAAATAATTTTCCTTTCAATCTTAAATTTATTTTATATGCTTTTCATTTTTTGTATAATTGGAAGAAAAACATACAATACACTCTTTAAAAGTTATAATGACAAAACAAACCTAAATAAATTTATGCTTCATTTTGTCTTCTGCTCTCACGGAAACATAATAAAGAAAACTATGTAAGAAAATTTAATATCCTACTAGTCCACCAAATAGTAGAAATTCAAGATCTTAGATATATACGGAAGAAAGTGGTCACAAGTTGAGCTAGAATTGATCTCTGTAGAAGCATAAATCATCCTTTAGTGAGTTCAGAAGCTTATTAACTTCAAGTCATGATTGAACTCAAAGTCTCACTGTATTATTTTCACATTGTACTTGATAACCACTTGAGCAAAGTCCCAATCAATTTTTATGAAGTTCTCCTAGAAGAGAGAAGAGCATTCACCATAAAAAATATGAAGAAAGACTTAAAAAAAAAAGTCGCCCAAGAACAAAATAAATAAATATTATGTAAAGAAATAAAGGGAAACCAAAGGACTATTTATAGAGAAGTCATGGAAGATCGGTCATTACGATATCAAATACTTTAATTGATTACAGAGATTTAAAATGACAATAGTGAAGAAATTCAAATGGATTTTCAATGTGCATTACTACTGCTTTAATCATTTAAAAATAATGATTAGGAAAACTGTATAAGATTAAAAAAAAAAAAACTCTCCAACATCACAAAGAGATTATATAAAGATAAAACAAAATTGAAATGTACATGATAATTAAGAAAATTTATGCTCTTTTTCAAAAAGGAAAACATATAAATATGGCTAGCTTTAGAAAAGGACTTGAAGGAATATGTTGGTCCTCAAAACCAGCAATAAGCAATGATAAGACTCCTATTAATGCTTTGGTAAAAGGATAAAGCATAACATCATTAGAAATAAGTCAATGGTAAATCAAGCGACAAAATAAGACTCAACATAGCTTGTGAACTAACTCATTTAAGGAGACAATAAGCTTCCTCGAAATAATGACTTCATCCCCCAATCAATCCTCACATAATATCATTTAGACAAGCTAACTTGAGGCAATATAATGTCAGCTAGGCAAAACAAATTTCTCAATCAAGTTGCTCACATGTATTTTCTCAACTTCTTCCAAAGATTTGAAGCTTAGTGACTCACTCAACATTCATTGTGTTGGCTTGAAGGATGAGTGCCATTGTCTTAATGGATTCAAATTCGTCTAGTAAATTCTCAAGCTTACTTGCTATAACTAAATTAACTAGCTTGAAACTCAATGACATCATACTCGACATTATAACATATCCTTCAACCTAAGCTTGATTATCATGATCTGTTTTCTTCTCTTTTCCTCTGGAACCTGTGGCAAAATCAATTTATTTGTCACCTCCCACAACTAGAGGTTTTGAAAAGTTGAATGCTTGTTCATTACTAGAAGTCAGTAACGTTTTAGGTATAGTTGAGGCATTATTCATATGTTTCTTTGTTGTTTCTATCCAAGATGATCAAACCAAAGAGGAGTCACAACTAATATCATTTTCAAGAAAGTAATCGTACGATCATCATTTATAGTGGGCAACTCCGACGTGACTTCATTCTTCTAGCTCGCATCAGTATTCACTATTTTCTGGTTTAATTTTCTTTCGAGTGGTAAAAGAAATTCACCATAACTTAGTGCCTTTTGCGCTCATTATAAATCTCAAACAAAATTATAATGACTTTCTTATTAGTATACTTCTTTATTTTTTCCATATCTTCAAGATATGAAGGCTATGACAAGATCAGCAAAAAAGAAATTATGAAGCATTTATATACATAAAAAAATCAATGTATTAAACACTGGTCCAATTCCTGTACAATCGTAATCAATGTAATATCTAATCATGATTGATATTTTCAATCACTTGCTCTTTTATAATTTCTTTAAAAGAATGAGAAATTGGAGAATTCAATGTATACAACAATGTTGCCAAGGCTATTTTCCCAAGTCACAAAGGCTACTTACTCAGGTCACAAAAGAAGTACACCCAATATGTAAAGTTACTCGCTAGCCTAAAATGAAGTGACCAAATACTTCAATTGAAAATGTTATTTTCGAGTGAAGTTGATCACAACTTCAAATGAACTTGTTGATTTTATGGCAAGCACTTTTTAAGCTTTACTATGTAATTTTATTTGTGTTGTTCATACGTATTCTAGCTATCAGTTATTTGCCTTGACCTAAACGACAAATAGGGGAACAAAAAGAGAGCCAAGAACATCGAACATTCGCACCAATCATATACTTCTGGCAATCTATTGAAACCTCAAATTTTATTTAATCTTATATATATCTCATATTTTATGCTCTGGTTTAATCTATTCTTGCTAGTAAGACACTTGTATCACCCAAAAATAAATTTGGAACCTAGAGAAAATATTATGAATATATTTGTTCATATCACAATTTAATAAGCTTGAACATAATTATATAAAGTTTGAAATATGAATAATTTTTTTTAGTATAATGTTGGTTGCTATATGTTTATCAATACTCATTTATTGTTGATCTAATAGCTTGATAAAGTGCCTATTTAAATTGAGTTAAATAGATTACTTGAAATGCATTTGATGTTAATCTATCAAGTTTGTTTTAAATCTAACTACTTAAAGTGAGGAACATTCGCAGAAGTCTGAGTAGAATGGAGCGTATATTGAGTAAATAGCCACAAATTTTGATTTATTTTTTCAATTATATCAGAACTTTTAGGTTCAAATTTTGAAAAAGAAATGAATCACATTAATTTTGCCAGAATTATGACAATTTATGTTTTTTCATGAGTCTTTATGTCCAAATAATCCTCATATCAGAAACATGTACATGCAGTAATGCTCAAATCCAGGTTTCGAAGTAGATAAAAATAAGCAAATGATAATGTTGGACATAAGAATGTGAATTACACTCNCATAAGAATGCGAATTAAAATTCAGTATGGGGAGCAAAAATCTTTGTTCGATCCAAAATGCCACTCAAAAAGAAAAAAGTAATAAAAGAAAATTAAAAAAAAAAATCTACACCATTCGATTGGAATTCATAAATGGTAACTAAATAAACAGTGCAGATTATCAAAATTATCACCTGGATAAACATATTTAATCATAGATATGAACTCGTCAATCAAGGATTGATTCTTAACCGGCCAATAACAAATCCAGAGTAAGAAAACAACAGAATTGAAGAACTGTCACCACCTCAACGCATCAACATAGTCACCACCGATCCAGCAGAAACTCCAATGACACAACAAACACACATTACTCGCATCCTTACAAACAGAACCCGTAAACTCTTCGAAATCTGTAAAGCAAGCGTAAGAATCTGCAGCCGGCCCTGCTGCTCCATCTTTTGAAAAAACGTAATAGGCTTAACAGTCCTCCGTAAAAGGAACGCCAGTGAGAAGGGGAAGGCAAAGGCAGCAAAGCCCTGGACNAGAACTGTCCCTTACCACCTCAACGCATCAACATAGTCACGGCCGATCCAGCAGAAACTCCAATGACACAGCAAAAACACATTACTCGCATCCTTACAAACAGAACTCGTAAATTCTTCGAAATCTGTAAAGCAAGCGTAAGAATCTGCAGCCGGCCCTGCTGCTCCATCTTCTGAAAAAACGTAATAGGCTTAACAGTCCTCCGTAAGAGGAACGCCAGTGAGAAGGGGAAGGCAAAGGCAGCAAAGCCCTGGATAGAGACCTCGTTCGGTGGGTGCACGGCGTACGCCACCCATGCGCCGAGGCCGAGGTGGGCAACGCCGAGCACCGCGAGAGCGGAACTCAGGTCGTATAATGACCTTCGAAGGGATTCAAGGACCTCGCGGGTCTCATTGGCTAGTGGGGACGTGTCGGGCTCGACCGTCGGGCCGGTGATCTCCTGGTGCCGTACTTCGGGTTGCGGTTTTTCCGGCGGGGTGGAGGAGAACTGTTGGAGATTGGGGATGTTCAGGGGTTTTGGGAGAAGTAATTGAGATCTAATGATGGAGGTCGGGATGGAATAATTTTGGAGGAAGCGTTGGTTCAAGTTTTTGGGGATGCTCGGGGAGAAGAAATGAACGGGAGAGATGGGACTTGTTTGTTTTAACGGTGTAGGTATATGGAGGGTTTTGGAATAGAGGTGAGGAACCACGGGGTTAAGGCTTCTCAGGCTTTGGAAGAGAAGATGAGAGGTGGTTCGACTTCGGTGGAGGAAAGAGGCCATGGCCGATTGGAGCTGTGTGCTGGTCGATTTTTGTTTTCAGGTTTACGGCAAATTAGACGACATGCAAACGAAAAGAAGTTAGTCAGATTTAGATAAAAATATTATTTATTTTTTATTTGAATTAAGATAATTAAAATTTACTTTTGAATCCAAATCTGTTCAGTGAATATGTTAGGGAATAGAGCGTTGGATCGGAGATAATAAATTGAGGGAGAAGAGGAAGACTTTCCTAGCGAAGGTGGGAGGAGGATGTGAAATGAGATGTTCTCCGGCTTATGACCCTATTTTATTCCATAAAAAAAAATATGTTACAAAGAGGAGAGAGTCAAAAGCCCCTTTACGTCCTCTTATTTATAGCTAAGAAGATGACCAATAAGTAAATTATAGCATTGCACTCACTTTAAAGGAGTAGAGCTGGATATTTTAGCCTTTGTTGGGCATGCTTGAGCTTCTTGTCTGGCACCCGTTCGATCATCTTACCTCTTTTCAGTTTTGTTATTGCCTTTACAATATATAAATGTTATCATCTTAATTGATAATGAATAAAGAAGGTTCTAGCACTCTGCTTACGCCTTTTATAATATGTAAATGTGATGTTTTTCTACTGTTGTTTTAAAAATGTTTCTCATATCCTTAGTTTAGATTCATACTTATTTATTCACGTACGTGAAGAAAAGGAAATATTGATTGTATGTTTTACCAACTGCTGGAGCTTGCCGATCGGAGAAGTGATGCAAGGAAAATGGTATGCACGTAAAGCTTCTTTCAATACAGTGTCGGCCTATAAAGGCCAGCTGGCGGAGGGTATGGCCGGTTGGCTGAGGGCATGGTTAAAAGATGGCTAGCCAAAGAAGGGGCCAATAGAGAGTATGGTCGGCTGAGGTTATGGCTGATCGAGAGAGGTCAGTCGGGAAGGTAGAATCAGGAGAACTTTCTTAAATATTCCTTTTCTGAACAAAGCTCATTGGGAAGATATGAATCATGTCCATGGGGAGTATGGCTGGCAGGTAAAGAGAGGTTGTCGATCAAGGGTAGTTGGTTGTTTAGCTATAAAGGTTGATTCTCGATGATATCTTGCCTATTGTATTGTGTTACCATCGGAACTATCAAGATCCACCCAAGAATTTTTTGGGCATACAAAGAAGTCCGTTAGTCTTTTAATTCTTGAAAGCGAAGCTGCAATAAGAATAAAAAATTTAGAATACAAAAAATATAATAAGGACACACCAGTTTTATTCCCTTCATTTTTTAGCAGTTCTTTGTTAGTCTGCTCGCCGATATCTTGCATTTTTAAACAGATTTTTTCATTTCATTTTTCAATTTCACATCATTCGTCTTATTTTTTTAAGATTTAAGGCCTTTCATTACACTTTAAAGTTCAATACATATCTATTTATAAGGAAGGCTCCAGCCTAAAAATATCAATTATACAACAAAAGGAACATTATTTCTGATAAATACATACATAAAGGGATCTCTTGAGTTAAGATGCAGTGCCCTTTGATCTCTGGACCTCCAATTCATGCTCAGCTACCAAGATGCAAGAATCTGCCTCAAGATTAGATGCTACTGTGCTCTTAATTCTGGAAGTCCATGCCTTCGATGCAGTGAACATATCAGTAGAACATTGTACATCCGGTATTATGCCAACCTTATCAATATCATGAAGAGCTGGAGATAAGTATTTGGCAACTGTAATGAATAGGGCTGAACCGTCATGTAGCTCAGTCACACTCTGTAACGTTTCAAATGAAAGAAATCAGTTGTTGAAAGAAGAGTTCAAATGAGTTTACTGAACCTCAGAAAATAAATTTTCAAAAGGTCGGGAGATTTAACAAATAACTTGGCTATTTAGAAAAAAAGATGAGACTGAGGATTCAAAACGGTAGAGCTTTAAAGAGGAAAAGAGTTAATAATGACGTGAAGTAAATTATTTTCATATGAGAATGATGTTATGGTTCAAACTAGAAATTACCTGGATTTTTCCTTTGCCAAATGTTTTTTTTCCAACAAGAACAGCTCGACCATTGTCATGCAATGCCCCAGCTAAGATCTCACTTGCACTCGCACTTCCTTCATTTACCTGTTGACAGTGAAAGTGTATGAGATAAAACATTTTTTGTCGAATTTATGGAAGTTATTCAACGTAGATATATTGTTGGGTATAAAACATGATGTTGAAACTGAATTCATGTTCAAATTTTAGTCACAAACTATCAACAGGACAAATTGGGAAGGAAGACCCGATCTTTACAAACATAATGGAGCACAACTGCTAACAATTATGTATCTTTTAGACAAACAAAAATGTCCTCATTTTCTTATACTATATCTAAGTTTCCTGAATCAAAGAGCCAATGCATTGCCACAATTCCGAACCATTGCATATTAAAGGTGGATGTTAAGTTTCTCTCTCCAAATGTTTGGGACAAGGCTAATGATGTCAAAGATTCTGAGATTTTTCGACAAGCTAGTATCTTTACTTGAGAAGACAATCAAAAAGAAGAAAACTTGGTCGAATTCAAGTATATACAGTTTCATCACTAGCAGCATTATTCCAGCTATTTTGGATAGTGTAATAAATAATCATTATCATAAATTTTCAATAACTTCTATCCAAAGTAAACTTTAATCTAACCCTTTTTCTTTACCTAATCCTCCTAACACTAATGCTATCAATTAGTCTAATGGTCACATTTTAAAAAATTTACTGTAATACCCAAATCACCAAATTTTATTTCAACTACCTTATTTTTAACATTTCTTTTTCATTATAATCATTTAATACATACTTTCTAATTTTGTCTCACCTTTATCTTAATAATCTCATTTGTGCCACACTCAACTTAATATCAATAACTTTTTAATAAGAACTTTGGATCCATACAATGTTGCCAGCTTAATTATATTTTTATAGAATTTACCATTTAAATCTATGAAAACCTCTTATCATATGAAAATCTTGATGCACTTCTCCATTTTAAACATTAGGGTTTAGCTACAGGAGTTATGTTCTTATCAGCATCTCCATTATTTTTTGTATAATAAATCCAAGATACTTGAATCTATCACACCAAGGTATCACTTTATGTTTTAATATTATTGAATGATATTTGTTAATATTATTATCCACTTCAATTAAATAGCATATGTCAATATTTATTATATTAATTCACAGACCTCTATCTTCTTAACGTTTCCTTCAAAATTTTAATTTTTCACTGATTTTAGTGTCACATAAATAAGAACTATATTCTCTATAAAGAGTATGCATCAAGATACGTCACTTTGACTTTTGTAAGCATCTATAATATAAAGTCGATATGAATTCTATGCTGATCTTTGATGAAAAATTATGATAATTTAAAATTTTTCGATTGCTGTATATCTATTTCTAATATTGGTTAATATTTTATCATACATAGATTTAATGTGTCTATATATTTTTGACATACATCTTCTATCTTAAAATATACCAAATCACTTTCCATGGTACTCAATCACATGCCTTGAAGATAAAGACAACTTATAAAAAAACCATTAAATTGTTTTACATAGTTATTTATTAATTTTCATAGCACAAAAATTTCTTCCATATGGATCTTTCTAGCATAAAGCCAAACTAGTTCTAAATCTGATGCAATTTTTTTATGTTCAATCAATACTTCCTTAGCTTCCTCGTGTGTTTTGCATGAAAAAAAATTCGTGGAGATAGAGTGAGAAATAAATGTTTTAACTTCTTCCTATTAAGATCCAACAAACGCTGCTAAACCAATGCTTTTATAGGAGATATTAGTCTTTCTATGATGAAATTTTGAGGAAAAAAGGAAACATCAGGCCTGACCCACTTAAAATGATGTCACTAGGGCAACTTAGGCTACTGATAATGTCTTTCCCTTCATATTTTTAAAAAGAAAATTTTCATGTGGCTCAAAAATTTGATAATTTTATAAAATATTCTTAATGTTTTTCCATATTTTTCCCTCATTGAAGTCTTTTATGTGGATCTATAAGCCCCCGATAGAGTTNGAATTCAACCTATTTATTAGAGGTCGAAAAAATTTTATCAAAGATTTTTAACCTATTTAAAATTGTTTGTCAAAGTACCGCTTATACTGAAAGGAAAATTTTATAAGAAGGTGGAGAGATCTGCAATGCTCTATTNTTAGAGGTCGAAAAAATTTTATCAAAGATTTTTAACCTATTTAAAATTGTTTGTCAAAGTACCGCTTATACTAAAAGGAAAATTTTATAAGATGGTGGAGAGCTCTGCAATGCTCTATGGTGCTGAATGTTGGCCTTTAAAAGAGAAGCATAATACTAAGTTAGGTGTTGCCGAGATGAGAATGACTAGGTGGATGAGTGGCTTTACACTTAGAGACAAAATGCAGAATGAAAATATATGTGATAGGGTTGGTGTAGCTCTAGTGACAGATAAAATTAGAGAAAATCGTCTTAGATAGTTTGGTCACATTAAACGTCGACCATCTGATGATCCGATTAGGAGAATAGAAGTTTTAGATTCGACTTATGTTAAGAAAGACAGAGGTATACCAAGGAAGACTTGGGCTTATTGTATAAAAAAGATCTTAATTTATTAGAACTAAATGAAAATATGACACTAAATAGGATGCAATGGAGAAAAAAGATTCATGTTAAGACTTTGTTGTTGTTTTCGTAAAATTGTTTGTCAATGTATTAATTGACAATATTAAGGTGTGTGAAGAAAAATCGAGAGAAATTCAGAAATGAACTTTTGAATTGCCATATGTTGTTTATGAGTGTTACTATATGAAGTTAATCATGTGAAAGAAGTTAAGTAAAATCCACCATAGATCTTTGACCATTCCAAAGTTGTTTATCGAAGTATTATTAGGTGACATTATTTTGTGTAGAAGAGATTGAGAGAAATTCACTAGTTATTTTTTATCTAACGAATGTTGTTTGTCAGTGTGCTCCATAACATAATATGTGTGAGAGATGTCAAAGGAAACTACCAAGGACTTTGGATTTCTCAAAGATTGTTTATAAGAGTGTTACTCAACGACCATAACATATATGAAAGTGGTTAAATTGAATTTCCATTTAGATCACTTATACCTTAATTTGGAGAGGGAGAATGCAACAAGTATCAAAAATCAAAGGTGAAGATTGGTATGTATTTAGTTTGTTACTAACCATTCGAGAACATTTCTATTTTCTTACCTAGATGTAGAAGTCTTATTGGGGACTATATCTAAAAATTAAAATTCACTTGAAACCTTTTTTATAAAATCTCTCATGTTTCTGAGGAACCTTAAGAAAAAATAATTGTTAGCAAGATTGTCTTCGATGCATAGGAAAAAAGTTCAATGGAAGGATATATTTGAATACAGTTGAATTTAACATACAAACATCCCTTTGAGGTTACAACTATGGTTATTTAAGAAGAAATGCTGAATGTGCAGTCACAAAGTGATATACATCAAACAAAAAGCGCCAGGAAGATTAAGAAAATATTCTATTTTTCTTATCATCTTCAATCTTGAGAGTATTATTCCATAAACTTTGTACTTAACTTTCTTAGAACCACGAGAGGACATGGCAGCATATTAATAATTATAGATCAATTTCGCAAGATATTTTACTTTGTACTTAACTCAAAATAAAATGATACATCTCATAGAACAAATTATTTTTAAGGAAATTGATAGACTGTAAGAGCTTCAATACACAATAGTTTTTGATTGGGAAGTTAAATTTGTATCATATTTTTAGAAACTTATATGAAAGTTAATGAGTACAATTGAAATTCTCTTCTGTATTTATCTTCACTTGATGGGTACACTGAGATAATAAGTACAACTTTAGAAAACCTCTTAAAAAGTTTGATGGATAAAAGTTCAAGTACTTGGAACCTACACTTTCATATAGCAATGTATGCATACAAAAGAACTATTTCAAGAGCCGCAAGTAAAACCTCATTTGAAATAGTATATAGATACACCAAAAAGAAATCAATTGGTCTTGCTAACGTACATTCACATGCATTCTTAAATCCTGCATTCATTTTCACACAAGATTTTTCAAAGCCTTCAAAATAATGTAAGGCAAATATGACCAATACAAAGTATGCTGAAATAAGAAATAGAGAGAAAAGTTTCAAATAATACGATATTGAAGAACATATGTTAATTGGGACCCAACTTGAGAGATATCCCTCCACAAAATTTAGAAAACTGCAAGCTAGGGTATGTAGGGCTAATTAAGATTACTAAAAATTGGCACTGATGCATACATACTTGAATTGCCAAATGACGTGTTTAACAGCACCATTTTTAATATAGATAATTTAATATTATATATAAAAATAGTAAATCTTCAAATTTTTAGGGGGACAAAACAGTTGAGTTTGTAAATGCCTGCCCAATATTCTTTTTATAATACCTTGAATAGTTAGCACCAATTTAATTGAACCGGTACTTACCTATCGTAAATTCATATAAGAGAGAATGACGAAGGGGAAACAAGATTACAAAATGAGTTAGTACAATAACTATAGGACAAAGAAAGACGAGAGCCTGTGCGGGTTCAGCATCATAATCAAGAGTAAGAGGGAGAAGAGACAGAAAATAGAAGAGAGGAGATAGAGAGCAATTCTTTATGTGCAAACTCAATCATATGCCCTAGCAAGAGATGTTGGAGTAGAGATGAGCAAAGTTGAGCAACACAAGCCATACGTGCTCACAGCGGGACATATGAACAGCTTAGGTTGGTGAGTGAAGCTGTTGGCATTTGTAGTTTGGGAACGGGACAAGCGACTAGGGTGGAGACATTGGTAGGTGACGAGCTTAATCAGCTGCTCCTATGGTAAGAGAATTCTATTTTTTATTGTTAAAATAATTCATCAAAATCCCTCTTACCGGCTCCAAGGTTAAAATCAACCTTTGGAGGCAGGTTAAGTGTAAGATGCTTAACAATTAAGGCTTTGAATGAGAATGGTACAAGTCTTTTCAAGTTTTAAGACCTTGTAATTTTTTTTCTATCTCAACAATTTTAATATCTAATTTAAATAAATGATCAGAAACTATTTAAACAGTACAGTTTATGGAGTTTTATTGTTTGACGATAATAATAAATTGACGAACTGTCCGAGTTTTGATATTGATTTTCAGAAAGCCATCATTTCTGGTGGTTTGGCTTTTGTCATCTTGAATGATAGGACTGCGTTTAGAAAAAGGATAAACGATTTCCAAGCTGTCTACTTTCATAATGTCATTTTCCAAATAGCACAGCAATTTGAGCTTCCTTAACTGTACTCTAAGGAGAACCATTTAACAAAGGGTATAATGATTTTGTTTTGGCCTATCATCTAGTCAAAATATCTTGATTTGTTCTTTGTCCATAGTGATACATCTGTATCATTTATGAAGCCTTCATATTTAGGCTGAAGATAATCTCATATTATGAAATTTTGAGATTTACTGCCTATTTCATATTTCATTAAAGCTAAACTCATCTTAGATTCAGTAGGAGACATTGGTCCTACTCAAGGAATGTAATTTATAATGAGTATTCATTTAAATAATTTCTATTGGGGGATTTTCAGCAGATGGGTTTATACTCTACTGAAGAGGTTGAAGGTATGGAAATTCAAGGAAGCATTAAAGGATCTCCTTAGGCTAAATATAAACTCAATATCTCCTTTAGATGTTTGTGCAGTTTGGTCAATTTGTTGGTTGACCAAAGGTTTTGGAGTTATAGCCATGAAGCTGAAAATGAGATTTCATTCCATCTTATAAATCTATTGGCGGCAATATGGGATGCCGATAAAATTGTTTCTAGCATCACAGTTCTGTTAGTAAGCCCAGCTACGCTTTCGATGTTAGGGCTTAAAATCTTTATCAACTTTAAGTGTATACTATACAGTAAGGCCATGATTTTTGATACTGACGGAAAGTTATGGCCGAATAATTGAGTATAATTAATATATGAAACTGATAGACTAAAAGTGCAAAAAATATTAAAATACACAAGACCATGACATTAATTTTTATGACACCCACGTTGACCTCGTTTTCGGTCGAGGTGTAGTTTTCCCCCTCTTTAGTAGCCTAGGATTTTAGCCGTAGGACCTTTTTGTCGACTACTCCTAAAAAACTAGTGAAATAGCCCTCCCCGTTAGCAATTCTAGACTTTTCTTTGCTCGACTTGACGTTCCATTTAGTAGTTTTGACCGCTATTGCTTGGCAGGTAAGGCTACTTTGAAAGAACTCAGGGAGCATTCCTATAGGACTGCCGGCCTTACGATTGAATTTACTCATTGATTTGGCGCCGCTGCACTCTTCGCCGTCCTGTTTAATCGAATTCGAGCCGAGTTTTTGACGTGATTCGGGCTGCGA
Source organism: Phalaenopsis hybrid cultivar (assembly GCA_002079205.1). Lineage (NCBI taxonomy): Eukaryota > Viridiplantae > Streptophyta > Magnoliopsida > Asparagales > Orchidaceae > Phalaenopsis > Phalaenopsis hybrid cultivar. The sequence continues at coordinate 64,714 of JXCR01092823.1, read as the reverse complement.
TGCATTTTTTACCCGATCGACGACAAGGTTGCCCGAATGACTCCGGATGACGAAACAGACTGCGCTGATGCGTCTGGAACATTGATTTTGCCTAGGGGAGACATTCGTTCCACTGCAATGACACGTCTGGGGAAAAATACACATTTAAGTGTTAATTATAATAATAAATAATATTTTATTATTATTATTATTAGTATTATTATTAATACCTTATATTAATCATAACCTAATTTCATTACCTCCCCCCTACCCTCTGCTAAGTTTCGACCCCGTGGACCTCTGCCCTAGCTTCGACTCGCTCGGTTCTACCTGGCCCGCTCCTTCGTGCCGTTGGAGTCTTGTTCCCGTGCTCGCCTCGCTCACGCGGGACAATTCCGCGACCCATCCCCTTATCATTGTCGTGGATCTTATCCCCTACGAGGATCTCATCCTCCGCCTCTTTTGAGTCGCCCGTATGGGGTGTCTGCTCTGCTCGTTTCCTCGAGCCGTTTATGTGCTTTCGATCGCTCCTTCTCCTTCTCCCGTTTATATCAAGCTCTACTTAGAGCATTTAGGAGGGGGCCGAAAATCTTTAAGGGAAGGGAAAACTCTGTCATTTTCTTTTCTCACCTATTTCTTCAACTTTCTGTATTTGGGTTGGCTTCTTCTTACTGTTGGAGGAAGGATTGGAGTTGAGAAGTTCTTTCAGAAGTTCTGTGTTGCATCTTTTGCTGCAAAGAGGTACTTCCCCCCTCCTCTGTCCCTCCTTTCTCTCGGTTTTGCTCGGCCAGGGTTGCTGGGAGTGGCATTCTTGGATCGGGTATGGCATGCTGGTTCGGCATACCCCATGAATTTTGCAATATTAAATAAAAATGGTGATATGGATTTATGGCAGTTTAGTTCATTGTTCAAGCAGGTGTAGATTATCTACTTATGTTCTTCCCATATTTGCTGAATGTAGAGGGAAAGCCTACTCTTATTTCTATCTCCTGCAACTCTCTTACTTGAAACATGTGTTATAAAAAGAAAGAGGAATTTCTTTAATTTGAAAGGTCCTATAAATTGTTTTGGTGACTCGTTTTAACTCCTCATGAGGCATCCTTTTGTTTAGATACCTGTTGGAAGTTGTTTCACGCTTGGCTATCTCCTGCAACTCTCTTACTCGAAACATGTGTTATAAAAAGAAAGAGGAATTTCTTTAATTTGAAAGGTCCTATAAATTGTTTTGGTGACTCGTTTTAACTCCTCATGAGGCATCCTTTTGTTTAGATACCTGTTGGAAGTTGTTTCACGCTTGGAATCTTAAATTGGGGGCCTAAATATACTCTCTGTGTTATTGTTCTTGCTTAAGGTATATAGTGGCTCTATATCTTGATATTTCAAAAGCTTGTGAGCTATTCCTTAGCTTTGAATGGCTCGGTTTTATCTCGAAATGACTGGATTTTCTCTATTAAAGCTTGGATTTTAATCTATGCTCAGGCCTTGTCTTGGCGCTGAATGGTTCAGTTTTGGGTCGTTGTGGGTACTCGGTTAATATTGCAGGAGCATGGGATGTTGATTTTTGTTAAGGCTTTGAAGCTTCTTTGCTTGCTTTAAGGGTCTCGCTTTGGCCCTTGCTGATTTTTGATTTGTTTAAAAGTGGCTAGATGTTAATTTATGTGGAGACCATGATCTTAATTTCTGTTGGAGCTTTATTTTTGGCCTTGAATGGCTTGGTTTTAGCCTCCATTGGGGCTCGGTCTTACCTGCTCTAGCTCTCGACTCTTGCCTGACTATGAGGCTTATTTTTGTTTGATTTGGGGTGTGGCTTTGTTCTCTTTGCCCCTGTTGGTTTTCGGTTTGCCTAAAAATTGTTGGATCTCAATTTGTTATCATGTACTGCACTTGATTAGCCTTTAAAACTTTGATTTGATCTCTTTAGGGGCTCAGTTGTCACCTTGTAAGGGTTGGAGGCAGGGTTCTGGATTGAGATCTTGTCTTGGGTATGTGAGCTTTACTTGTTAACCTTGAGGGATTTATTTTGGCCTGATTTGGAAGCTCGGTTTGCTTGTTTTAGCTCCTACCTGAGAGCCTGTTGTGGTGTTTATTCCTGTCCCTATTCCATAGCTATGGGAAGGTTCGGTTTTACTCTAGTTAGGAGCTCGGTTTTGCCTTGTCCTGCCCCTACCTGAGAAGTGGCTTGGGTTTTGATTTTTGTTGGCCTTAGCTCCTACCCGAGAGCCTGTTTTGGCATGCTGTGTTGTCCTTATTCGAGAACTGTTAGCTGGTTTTGATGGATTGGTTTGGAAGTTTATAAGGCTGCAGTTTTGATATTTGCTTGGTTCCTAGCCGTGGGTTTGTGATGTTGTTGAGCTAGTCTTCCCCTTTGGTCTTACCCGTGAGCTCAACATTGAGATTTGCTCCTCTTGCAGTCCTTACACGTGATACCTATTGGAGGTTGTTTGGTGTGAATTAGTCCTGCTTGTTAGGCTTGAACTACTGGGATGGTTGTAGGTGGATTGAAATTATGATTATATTTTGCACTCTCTTATGTATATCAAAGATCTTTATATAGCTAGTCTGGCCTGCCTTAACCGTGAGCTTCTTGTGTCTTGGGTTGCCTTGGCCGTGAGCTTCTCTTGTTCTTTGGGTTGCCTTGACCAACAACCTTGGTGGTTGTTTCCACCTTTTTTTTATTGACCCCGACCGTGAGCACTTATTTGGTCCTGTGAAAATATTTTAGGTTCATGTGATATATGAGGCTATTCGTTAATTCGGGAGTTGGAAAATATTAATTTTGATATGAGTTTGGATACCGGCGTTAGGAGGTCATTTTGACTTGGGTTGACCCACTTATGAAAACGTGAGAAAATGATAACCTTTCAGATTAATTCAAGGATCTTCGGGCTTTCCTTTTAAGGTCCTTTCTAAACAAGTTTTGAGAGCTGATTCATCCTTCGTTCCTTTCAATGTTTTAGGTGAATCAGTCTCTCCTCTCTCTCACCCCATTTTTGTTCTTTTTTTCTTTGCTTCTTGGTTCGGTTTTTGATGCTTAAATCTGATACATAAGTGTCCACGTATAGTCTTTTGCTATACGTGAAACCATCAAGCAAAGTCGTAAGTAGGTCAGTTTTGTTTTGGGGCATAGGGCAGTGATGACAAAGGCGCACCGGGGATAAAACAGAATGACATGTCATCCTACGACATCGGGATCCGATTCAGGAACCCATCAGGATCCAATTCAGGAACCCGGTGAGCTGTAGGATGACAGTATCATTCACTGACACAAGACTAGCGAGAGCTGACCCGAACCTTCTTAGGTTGTTGGTAGTCTTATGCCTGAGAACGCGATCGATTCGTGGACAAATACTTTTCAAAATTGATAAAAACAAATTTGATAAGAACAGATACTCCTTTTTCAAAAACAAAAATACACTTTTCGCTACAAATAAAATTGATACAACCCACTTTTTGCATGTTTGAAACTTATGCGCATGCTGAAAACATAAATTTTAAATACATTTTAAACATTGATTGTCCACCTGTTGATCACCTGTTTAGGCTAAGGAATGCCCTCCTGAGTTAGATTCGATAGGACACCCTTCTAGTTGAGTGGCGGGTTTTACACACCCGGGTGACCGAGTAGCCTTCGACGATCCTCGAGTACTAATATATAGTTGAGCCTAACCCCGACCCGAGTAGCCTTCTACGATTTTAATCGATTTGTTGATTCATCGATTTCCTCGCATTTCTCTTATCGTGAGTCTTTTGACGATCTTTCTCGAGATTTCTGGACGATGTTTCTTTGTCTTTCGCTTATATAAAGCATTTCAGTCAGTTTTCTCAAGTTTTGTTGCTTGAACCTGTTGCATCAATTACACCTAAGGAACAACGGATCTCCTAAGTATACAGGTCTGTTTTATGTTTACAGCATGTTATTCTCTTATAATCACTTCCCTACTGTACCTTTTACTTTTCTTTACACCGCATGTTGTACTGTTTTCTTTACTGCATACTCCACTGGTTGTCATGTGCTACATATTCTATTGTCATGCTATACACTGTACAACTTCAACATGTTATCTATAAAAATATTTGAAGAACTACAACCATAGGGCCGCTGGATTTGACATCATAACCTGACACCCTAGAAAACTCAAACTCGTCACGACAAGGAGCTTGGAATTAGCGCGGTGGGTAGCACGACCATCTTCAACAGCAGAACATGTCTTCCCCAGTTAAACCATTTCTTTTATAGAATTAAAACAACAATCCATAGGATTTCGAGATTGTTCGCCTAGCGCAACATAAATCCTCAACTTTTTCTTTAGGCATTTGTCTAGCTCTGCTGTACGATCTAAGCTCTAACTCGTTTTAGGATTCTGAGATTGTCGTTCGTTACGACCTAAATCCTCACATCTCTCGGGTCGTTTGTGCGATCGTTTCATACGAATGTAAGCCCAAATTAAATAAAATTGGCAGGATGAAACATTTGAATAATTTATTCTCAAAACTGAAGTCAAACTATAGGGCGGACTGAGAAGTCACCGAGGATCTCCTCTAGATCAGTGGCATCCCTTAGCTCTTCCTCCTTTAGATTCTATAATAAATGTTCAAAGTTTGAATCATTCCCTTTTGCACACCTCTTTGTCCGATTTCGTTGAAAGTCCTATCATTTTGAAGTCCTTAAATATAATTTTTTCCTGATTTTTATCGAGAGTATTCTTAACTGACTTCGGTCATTTAAGATGTAATTAACTATAGGGGCTTGCCCTTATAAGAAGCTTTTCCAAACCCAGCATAGAATAAGCCCTATTTAATTTTTCATATTAAATAGGGGAATTTGTCGGCAAATAAAACTGTTTCGCAGAGCAAACGAACGTCATATATTCCTTATTTTATTTGATCAAGTCTCATCCTCAAGTCTTGTGTTTATCTCTCGGGATAGATACAGAATTTGAGGTAAAACGTTCTTTCATTTAAACTATGAAAAATATGGGGTCAGTTTAATTTTCATATTTGATTTTAAACTTAAATCTATATGTAAATTAAAACGTCCTTCCGAAGCAGGCGACGAGATTTCGATTTCGGTGACCGACAACTTCTTACGGGCAACTCCCCCAACTCAACTTTTTATCACCGAGAACCCATTAAAGATTGTGCTAAATTGAGGCATCTACAATCACAGAGGCAGATCATAATATACAGAATCATTCAATCCTTTTAGGGTTTATGATTTCAAAGCTATCTGAATCAAAACAATGTGAATATAATTGCAATCTTGAATGTATTTATGCAAATCTTCAATAATTAATAGAGGGATTTTTTTTCCACTCAATATATGTTAACATATAGTTTTACCATTTGAACAAAGGGTTTTCCTCTCAAGTCAAATTTTACTAAATTATGGATCAAAATTTTTTCTACCTATATATATGTAACTGATAGAGGTGTTTCTAATTAAAAAGGAATGCTTTCTTGATATTGCCTTCCCTCATTAAAAAAGTTCTAGATAAGAAGAAAAACTGGTTTAGAATTGGAAAATAAAGAGCAATGGGAACTCAGACAGCCGAGTATAAATAATAAATTAAAATAAAGAACGTTAATATTTATGTAAGTTTAAATAAGTACTCAAGTCAGTAAGCATAATCCAGGTCTTAAGGCCCTTTCAACATATAATAACAGGACTTGTTGCCAATATGTGATGAAGTATGACAAATATCTTAAACTCAAACATGAATCTTAACATTACTCAAAAGAGGATCATTCATAACCTTGTGATATTGCTCAACGATTTATAGAACTCGAAAGAGTTAATTCCGACTTTACTACCATTAGATTATCTCACTTAGGCTGATTTATTAGCCTATTATGGCTCTAATACCAATTATGACATGGTATTAAATATAAGTGAGAAAAGAAAAGAGTCAGACGTGATACAAATTGCAACTTTGATTCACAAAAAGTGAGCTTGTGAGCTCAAGGTNTATATATATATATATAATGAGATAAGAATGATTATCCTTTATTAAAGCAAAAGGAAAAAAAAATAAAAAGGAGCTTACTGAATCCAGAGCTATCCTATGAATCACCCCCAAGGAATAAAGCATGGAACATGAGAGCAAAAGAAAGAAGGAGAGGGAGTGCACAGTAAAAGCTAGTTCTTTGATAACTGACCGATTAACCTCTTATTGTAGAAATGATCCCCCTATTTATAGGCAAGGGGGTATACAATGAACAATTACATGCTTGCCACTCCTTTTGTGAGTGTGATGTAGGGTATTTTAGGTATAAAAAATTAATGAGTTTATAGCTCGAATACCTTATCACTCAGTCGGTTGAGATCGGTCGTAATCTTTGGGACGAAAAAATCGTTAGGCCGACTCCATTGATTTGGGGCAGCCAATCAGCTCTGGTTGTCTTTTGATCGTCCAGAGTTCGCTCTGTTCGCTGGAGTCAACCGGTCCGCCGCTTTGGTCTTGCTGTCGATCGTCGAACCCTGGAAGAGAAGCTCCCATTGCCAGAACGAGACTAGACGGTCAGACAGAGGGTGAATAACCGACAGATAGTCCACCACTTGACAGGAGATCCATCTAGAGTGTTCATGGAGTGTTGTTGACCTCGCTTTCGGTCGAGGTGTAGTTTTCCTCTCCTTAGTAGTCTAGGATCTAGCTGTAGGACCTCTCTGTCGACTATTCCTAGAAAACTAGTGAAGGAGCTCTCCCCGTTAGCAATTCTGGACTTCTCTTCGCTCGACTTGACGTTCCATGTAGTAATCTTGACCGCTATTGTTTGGCAGGTAGGGCTACTCCGAAGGAACTCAGAGAGTATTCCTATATGACTGACAGCCTTAGGATTAACCCTACTCGTTGATTTGGCGCCGCTGCGCTCTCCACCATCCTGTTTAATCGAATTCGAGCCAAAATTTTGACAGGATTCGGACCGCAACGCGTTTCCAATCATCGACAAAGTTGCCCAGACGACTCTGGATGACGAAACGGACTACGCCGATGCGTCTGAAACGTCGATTTTGCTTAAGAAGGACGTTCGCTTCATTGCGGTGCGTCTTGGGGAAAATACCTATTTAAGTGTTTATTATAATAATAAATAATATTTTATTATTATTATAATTATAATTAATAACATATATTAAAACCCTTAACCAAAATTTCTTTCCCCTCCCCGCCTCATTCCTTCGAACCCATGGGCCTGCCTTAGCCCTAGGACGACTCGTTCGGTCGCTCGGCCCACTCCTTCGTGCCGTTGGGGAAGCTTTGTTCCCGCGTTTGCCTCTCGCACGCGGGACAGATCACGTAGGCGCCCATCCCTCGTATCCTATCTTCTACGATATGGGCTCAATCTC